>JAABKK020056723.1:0-10909 GCA_011634745.2 Catotricha subobsoleta
TCTAGATACGATTTTCAAAAGTGACGTTATCTATTATCTTATCTAGATGAAAAGCAAATCATCTTTCCCAACACTGAAAGAGATATATAACGAAAAAATGGATACTTATCCCCAGTAAATCCCTAGCGGGGAATCAAGTTAATCAAGAATATTTTTTAACTTTCTACTGAACATTTAGACTTTTTTCACCGAACACTGGGATTGTTTTTACCGAATAAAAGGTATTTTTTACTGGTACTTACAATAAATAGTTTCCCATAAAAATTCCAGAGCAGAAAAGCGTACTTACTAAATATTATTTTACTAGTTTATTTTTTAATATAATCTCAAATTTCGACTATGGCTAGGAAATGAACTAGTGGAGTTGACTTAGAAAAAGAAATTTAAGGTATATTGTTTTGTTTTAAAATTCTATTTCTATCTAGAACAATTGTTTACAATACGATTCACTTTTTGTTTTTTGCTTCCCATAAAGATTTTTAATTCATTCATAATCCTTTAATAATTTAAAAAAAAATCACAAATTTAAATATGTTTCTAATAATAATGTCAGTTCCTGAAATATTTTTATAATTGTATATTTAAATGAATAAATTGAATTGAAAAAAATTACAATACAAAAGAAAATAATAATTTTCAGTCAACTAGGAAAAAATTTACTTAAATTAAAAAATACACAGTGGTTTTGGATGCAGTTAAATGTTTTTAATCTGAAATTCATATAAAGTTACAACCATATTTCTCATAAGTTCTAGTCTTGGTTGTTAACTTTGATATTATTAGTCCAGATTTCAGCGTTGTTGAATTGGCATAAGCTCATAATTCATAAAATTCAATTCAAAATTTCTGTCCAGAAATGATAGATGGCGTATTTTATATTAATTTTACACGATTTATAAAAAGCAAATTCTTAAATTTCATACCTGAATGTGTTCGTGTGGTATTCTTAACCCGAGAACAGACTAGCAATTTTATTGTCCATTTTTCGACAATATTATTGTCAAATATCTAGTATCACTATGGTCGCATGTAGACGAGTTAAAAGAAGATAGAAAGATGTATTTTTGACAATATAATTGTTGATTTCGACAATAAAATTGCTATAGTGTGCTCTTGGCTTTATATTATATGATTTCAAAAATGAAAATGAAACATATTTTCATGAAAAATGTAAGATGGGCTTGACTTTACGCCCAACGAATTTGCGCCTAAGAACAGATTGAATTAAAATTATAAAAAAAATTGGGCGCAAAGTCACTCACTCATATTACTGCATTTGCACCCAAAAAAAAATTGGGCACAAATTCATTTTGTTTTTGGTTTTATGACTTTGTGCCCAAAGAAAATATTTGGGCAAAAAGTCATTAATTTATGGCGTAATGTCACTAATTTACTGACTTTGCGCCCCAAAAAATTTGGACGCAAATTCGTTGGGCACAAAGTCATGTCACCAAAACATAAAGGTGGATTCTCTGAATGAATTTTATGATAATTAAAAGCATTTCTGGTGGCACAAATTTTAAATTGTTTTTATTTTTGATAATTAATATTATTATTTTTCTAATCTCTATCATGAATTTTCACTAAATGTTTATTTAAAAGACTTAAATTAATATCTAAACGAACTTTCAATTCGTTTAAACGCAATTTTGTTGAAAATCGATAGCTTCGAATTAAATGCGCAACCATCAATTTAACTACAATTAAACCATAATTATAGCCAATACAATTTCTAGGTCCATCACTAAATGACATCCAAACAATCGGACTTTTCATATTGCCATCGTCATCTAGAAATCTCAATGGATTAAAGTCATTTACAGTTTCACCCCAATATTTTGTCTTATTTTGAATTTGTTTAATTCCAATGGCTATTGGTGTATTCGGTGGAATCGTGAAATCTTTTATTTTTAAAGGTTTATTTATGGGCGTTCGTCCAATTACTGACACTGACGGAAAAATACGTAATGTTTCACGTATACATAAATCTGTGTATTTTAGTTTTTCTAATTGTTCACGGGTTATGTCACTGAAATCATCATCATCATCAGTTGATACATGTTCAGTTGTTAATACGTTTACTATTTCATTATAAACTTTTTCTTGGCATTCTGGATGCATGGCTAACATTAGTATTGTGAAGGAAGCAGCTACTGCTGATGTGTCTGATGCCTTATTGTGGAAATGTAAAGATTTTGGTTAAGTGATATAAGTCTTTATTATTTTATACTTACTGCCATTAGCAGTGTCTGTGCCTCAGCTTTAACATCCGTCAATGTAAATTTTGAGTTTTCTGTAGAAATACGGAGTAGTTTCGCTATGAATGTTATATCATCACATTTATCTTTCGAATTTTTACCACGTTCTAAAATCTATGAATGCATTTAAATCATTAATGAGAAAGAAAAATATTTTTTATGTACATATTAGTTTTATATTTTTAAACTAATTTAAAGAATATTAGAAGAAATGAATATATTTTGACCATGAATATTCATTAGTACAGATTTTGATGGCATTATAACAAATTCATATGAGGAAAATTAGTTTTTGTTATGTTGATTGTTGATATTTAGTATGTCAGTTCAAAGCGCGGCAAATTTAAACTCATAATTAAAAAATGAAAAAAAAGAAAAATATTTCCACTGAAAAAAATGAAAAAGTAATGACGAGGAAATTTTTTTTAGCTTTAAAATGATCGATACAAATTAATAAAAATAAATTTAAGAAAAAGGCTTTCCCTTCTCATTTTTTTGTTATTGTTACTATTTTTAAATAACTTTTATATACTTATACTAATTGAATGGCTTTTATCAAATCTTGTAAGTAATCTGAATTCAAATGCAGATTCACTTTGTTTAATTTAAAAAATAATTAAAATGTAAATAACTTAAAATTGATGATCAAATTTTTCTTTTAAATAACATATATACATTAGGGTGGCCCAAAATAGTAAAGTATGTTGGATTTCTTAGCCTGTCACATATGTGGTAGGATTTAGCACCAATAAAACCCAATTTCAGCTCGATCGGTTAACTTTTATAGGTTGCTCAAAGTGCAAATTAAAAAAAAAGAGAAAAATCATATAAGGCATTTGTCATTTCAGAGTAATCTTCCAGGTCAATTGATCAAAAACTATGTTTTTTAAAATGTTTCATTTTTGATACATTGACCCTGAAGATTTTTCATGATGGCCATACAATAATAAAAAAAAATTATATAAAAAGAATCATCCGTTTTGTGATTTATCTCTTTTTTTAAATTTGCACTTTAAGCGCTTTGAGCGAAGCTTTGTATTTCTATTATGTAATTAACAAATATACTAACATCGTCCAACAATTGGTCTGCATAAATTTGCATTGATCTTATCTTTTTTCCATAAGAAGTTCTGTTCCAAATCCAATCCAAATGATAAAATGGATTTAAAATACGCTTGGCTGTGAGATGTTGACCTCTGTGATATTGTAAAAATAAATATTTTTTTAAATTGGTTTATCACTAAAATGACTTTACAAACAAACACTAACAACGAAAAAAGTTCGGAATATTTTTTTTTAACTTCTGGTGTCCACTCCATGCCGAATGTTGATTCTAGAAACATATCTATGGTGCACATATTAATTGCTGGTCGAATGTCAATATCATCATTATTGATATAATTTCCACATTTTTTAACCAATAGTTTTATGTGTTTATTAAGAATGGGTAAGTGTCCATAAACTGAAGCTAAACCAAGAGCAGGAGCAATAAGCTTTCGATGCTGTTTCCATTTATTTGCTGAATTTAAATGTTTATGTAGAAAAAATATATGTGATAATAATTGTAAAATCTCGTTACATATAATTCAAAACAAACCTTCTAACGTGAAAAGACCATCGTAACCGATACTTTTAAGTATAAATTTGTACACTTCATCCATTCGGTTTAAGCAATGCGGAGATTTTAATAAAATATCCGCATCTTCCGCATCATGTAAAAAGACAAAGAGTTGTCGTCCAATCCACATACGTGTAGGACTTTCATAATTTTTACTTAATGAATCGAAAAATTTAAAATTTTCTGTATATGGGAAATGGAAAAATGAAAAAAAAATTATTAGTATTTTTATGGTTTCCATAAAAAAGTGATGGTTAGTTATTAAAATAATTATGTTTAAAGCTTGCGAAACTGTTTACATTTGTATTAAGAAATTTTAAACAATTCTTTAGAGATATTGAATAGATTTCATTTTCCTAACTACATTTTATTGGTGATACTGATACCTCTACGCTTTTCACAACGTTTTTTTTCTATTTCACTAAAGTCAGAAATGAATTCAGTAAATGTCAGGTTCTGACCATTTCATACTCACACTAAATATTCTATATTCAATATTTTCAATAAATGAATGCAAATCAATAAAAATTACCATCGTTATTTAATAGTGATAAAGCATTTCCGAAAATTGGATAGGCTATTGGACCCGGCATTTTCCATGACAGCAAATAAATTTCTCTTTTTTCCCATAAATCATAAATTAATAATCCAAAACTTAATACTAATAAAACGATTGTTAAAATTATCATTATTTTCTATAACTTAATGAAAAAAACAATTTTTATAATCAATTTAGTTTAAATTAATGAATATGAATTTAATCAAAAACTAGGTTTACAATATCGTTATTACGTTACGAACGTTAAATTCATACTGATATAAAAATATGTTATGATTACCAGCATGTACACTTTTATGAATAAACAATTTGTAACCTTTAACCGTATAAACCGAATAATAAGTAATAACTATACCTTGTCAAATTGAATTTATTTCTAGATGTTGGGACATTTAGTTATTATGAAATTATTGCAATGCTGAATATTAATTTATTATTTTAATTTACGTACCTATTTTATATTTATAAGTTACCAATGGTTATAATTTGCTTATATTTATTTACTTTCATTTTTATTGTATAAAAACAAATTGTTTTCTAAGAAAGCATAATATGCTTTAAAATTATTCTTTTAAATTACTAAGAAATGGAAATTTTTACTTATTCTAAAAAACAAAAATAAAAACAAATGAAGATTTTTAACATAAATTTTGTCAGCCGTAAGCAGTAATTTGTGAGCTATTTACTCGTTCAGTCTGAAATGCCTATTGTTCAGTGATTCAACTCCAATGTTTAATTCAAAATAAGATTATTTGCTATGTAAAAAGTCTAAATGTTTAGTAAATCTACTATAATGTAGAGGAGACTTTGAAGCATCTACTACTGACAAAAACTAAGTGGACGTAAAATGGGCCACTGGTAGATAATAATAACAGTCAATGTACTAATCCTATAATCCTGTATTTATAATAAAAATAATGTACAAAATCTCATAAAACTTCAAATAACATT
The DNA here is from genome assembly GCA_011634745.2 of Catotricha subobsoleta. Lineage (NCBI taxonomy): Eukaryota > Metazoa > Arthropoda > Insecta > Diptera > Cecidomyiidae > Catotricha > Catotricha subobsoleta. The sequence goes on from JAABKK020056723.1 coordinate 5,387, forward strand.
GTAAATGTAGAATAAAATGACCATTGAATTATAATTTATTAAATAAATTCATTTTATTAGCAATTTGAAATTTTCTCACAAATAACATTTACAATAAAAAATATATAAAAAAATTATACCGAATACTCAAAATATTTATTATAAGAGCAACTAATAACACATTAAATATTAAATTTAATATATTAAGTTTAACCTCATTACCTACTTATACCCAAACCTAAATTATATCCACATTATTATTTTTATAAATTGAATCCCAAAATTGCATTCGTTCAAATTCGGGTATATCAATAATATTAACTTCATTTGAAATATTTAAACATTTGTATGGTGTTGATTTTTCAGCGGGATTAAACATAATTGGATCCCATTGAATCGGTGCTATAATATCATTATTTGGATTACTTGTAGCTGCAAATGATGTCCAACATTCACACATACGTTCAATTGTTTTCCATTCTTTTGTGCTTCGATTTGGTGCTCTACCACTAAATGCTGTTTTAAACAAATATGAACAATCATCAGCATGACATGCACCTAAAATAAGAAAGAAATTTAATTATATATATGTATTAGGGTCATCTAATGGTGCAAAAGTGCTTATAATGTTGTGAAACGTGAAGATCTGCAATAAAAATCAATTGATCAAAAACTATGATTTTTAAAAATTTTCATTTCTAATCAATAGACCCTGAAGATAGCTCTCAAACGAAAAACGCCCATAAAATAAAATGTTCACTTGATTATTTGCAACAACTCGTAGAAAAACTTTTTTCAAAAAAAATTTGTTAATTGCAGATCTTCACGTTTCACTAAGCACTTTTGCATCATTAGAAAAAAAAAATCTTGGAAAGGGCCCCCTGTCATTTTTTTTTTTTCAAAAATGAAAATGTCAAAATTTGCTCGATTTTGCGCACAGCCAATAATGCACCAATCGGCTTAAAATTTTGGCTATCTTATTTTTTTGAAAAAACAATTTTTTTATTTTGGTGCAATCTGGAATTTTCGAAAAATTTCTCTATACAAAAGTCGATCATATATATATATTTTTTATTAATAAAAGAAATTCTACTACATAATTCCAAAATGAAAAAAAAAAAAATATTGTTAACAAACCTGGAACATTTTTGCCAGCGAAGAGCAATTTTGCCAAATTAAAGGTTGGTGAATCAAAACTAAATCGATACAAATATGTTGGCCCACTATTTGGTATACTTAAACGAGATAATATTGTCCGATGGGTTGCATGCAAAAATATTTTATCGGTGATTAACTGGAATAAAAAAAGTTAAATTGTTATATTGAATAAAAAAATTGTTTTCAGTTTTTATCATTACCATTAGATAAACTAGGATCGTTTGCGGTGAAATATTTGAATAACCAAAATAGAATTTTTTCATTAATTGTCCCAGTTCTTTACATTTTGCGCTGCTAACATCAAATCCAAGCTCATGAAATGGTACTGTATAATCCAAATTTAATTTTGGTAATAAATTTGGTTTCTTCATAGCAACTAAAATTGGAATATTTATAAAAAATTATGAGAATCGATACTTGGACAATTGAAATTTTATTATTTTAACAAAAAAAAAGAGAAACAAACAAACGCAAATATTTACTTTTATAAAAGAGTAATCCTTCATCAGAGCAACCACCAAGAATTAATGGTAGATGTTTACTCCAAGCGGTTTTTGCCATTTCTTTTGGATCTTTTGATAGAAAGCTCTGTTCTCCAACATATGGTTCAACAACTGGTCCAAATTGAAATAAAATATATTTTTTTCGATCCTTTAAATAGCACAGAATTAAAATTAAAAAGTAAAAAACGTATAAGGTAAATTCACCCGTCTTGGGACACTAAAAATACGTAGTAATGGGACTTATAGTGTAAAACAGTATGTCCAAAGACTTGTGTCAAACTGACTGGTTGTGTCCCACGATTGGCTATTTTACCATATATCGTTTATAATTTAATTGAAATTCATTTTCAATTAATTACCTCAAGAGTTAATAAACTTTCTTGTGCTTTAATAATATTATCTGCACTTGTACTTTTTAAGAGCTCTAAAATTGCTTTATTACCACCCTGTCCATTCCATCCAAGTGCTTTGGCTATACGTTCTGACCAATTTCGTACAGGTGTCATCGTCCATGGATTAAATATTGTACCTGACATTATAATTGCTTTATGAAATAAACCAGCAGACATTTCAGACATCATATGCAAATGAACGGAAGCACCACCAGCTGATTCACCGAAAGCCGCTAAAAAGAATAAATACTTTGATTATAGTATTTGTAAATTTAGGAAAATTAAATATCTATTACTTATATTCATGGGATCACCACCAAAATGTTCGCAATTCTCTTTTATCCATTTGAGAGCGAGTACTTGATCTTTTAGTCCAGCATTACCAGGTATTCCTAATTCGGGATCCTCCAGCGACAGAAAACCTGCAATACAAAAATCGAAATATATTTTTACTGTTTTTTTTTTATGGTGAATTTTCGATGTTCATATAATCATCATACTTATATCTGATTTTTCTTTTTATTTCACACATTCAATAAAATTTAAATTTAATCTGCATATATTATTTGCTTATCAAACTTAATTTAATTTATCGGACATAAAACCAGATGTATGAATATTCATATAATACATAATTATAATTATGCATATATTACAATTGACATTACATATATAATCTAATTTTAATTAATTTCAATATAAATATTAAGTCATTAACCGAAAATATTATTGAATAAGTCTAATCATTCTAATTAAACTGTACTGTGAACTGTTACATCCATAAGTTTATACGATAATAATTAATTTGCAAATAACGATCCGTAATAATTATATGCTCAGAATAGAACAGTTCTAACATTTATTATAAAGAAAAACTCAATACGTTTTACGTACATATTTAGTAGTTTAACTACTGTTTAAGAATTGTGTTTGATGATGCCATCACATGTTATATCAACAGTATATACAAAATGAGATAAATGAGAAAATAAAAAAAGATGAAAGATCAAATAGGTCAAATTCTATAATTGACTTTATAGAATCTAAAATAGCTAGAAACACATTTTTTTTTAATTATTTTATCGTTTCTATATTTGAATGTAACGGATGCATAATTAACCAACTGTTTTTAAAGAAAATGTTTTCTTCAATAGTAAATAAATTTATATATGAATTTAAAACGACATAACATAAGCATCTGATATCAAACACAAATAAATAGAAAAACGATACAAAATGAAAGTCATGCCGGATAAACTAAATAAATTCATTTGGATGATTAAGATAGACAGTTTCAACATATATAGATAATTATTTATATTGGAAACTGATATTTAATTTTGGTTGGCAATTTTGACGTGATTGCTCAATTGTGATTAGTCATGTTTCGTCGTTTCAAATAGTCACTAAATAACTTTCAATTCAAATTTTTTTTACAATATTTGATAATCGCTTTGTATAATGATTTTGACCAAAATAATATTTCTGTTTTGTGAAATAAAAGTTTCTCTTAACTGTTAACTGTATATAAAATAATTTGTTTGCTTAACATTTTCTAGAGAAAGTTGAATAGCAAAATAAATGTTCGCTGGAATTTTTTAAACTTACCAAAAGCACCTAAACGATAATTGATTGCAATCAAAACAATATCTTTCCGTAGCAAAAATTCAGGATTGTAGAAATCTTTTGAATTTGATCCTAAAATAAATGCACCACCGTGAATCCATACCATAACCGGTCGTAATGTTGTTGGTTTTAAATCCTTTGTATACACCGTTAAATGTAAACAATTCTCATTCCCAACGAATTTTTGAAAAACAATATCTTTTTGAGATGCTGTCGACTTTATGTATGGTGGTGGCTCCGTCCAGCTATCTGGTGGAACTGGATCCTAAATGAATAATTGAACAATATTTCTTTAACAATTATTATTCAGTTTCATTAAATAGTTTTATTGTTACAGAATAACTACTCACCTTAAATCTTAATTCACCTAATGGCGGTTTAGCATACGGAATACCTTGAAATGTAATATACTGATAATCAAAACTAGAGGTTGTTCTATAACCCTTGACAGGACCATAACTAGTTTTTGCCAAAATCGTTTCACTAAAATAATTTTTATAATATTCACTTAGTTTATAGTTTGTAAATGACCAAGCAAACGACAGAGCATCCATTGTTTTGAATGATTATCATAAAATTGGTTACTATATTTAAAAAATGTTCACTTTGTGTTTCCGTAAACAAGTAATTATATTTGTTCAAACTTTTTTTTTAGCACTTCACACACAACAATTTTTCAAAATATGGTTAATTATATTTATTTCTTGTCCTATTTTTATAACATAATTAAATACAACAGAAATGATATTTATTATGCTCTCAAATCCATTACCAGGTCTAGACTAAATACACATTTTAAAACTAGTTAGCATTTGAAAATTATCAATTGAATATACTTTTATATCATCAATTAATTATTTTATTATTTTAAAATCACATTTGTCGACTTTGACTTCTACTGTTCAATGTAAGGATGGATCGCTATAGAATGCCGAAAGTGACAGTTCTGCACATCATTTATTATACATATGAAATACAATAGAATGTGCGTGAAAGACGATTCTTCATAATATTGTGTTTATACCTACTTATACATTAAATTCACAAATTCATAGAGTTAATGAAGACTATTTTATCATATATATATATATATATATATGTTTACAATTCGAATAACCAGACAATACTAACACATATTTTTACAAAAATGTCTATCCGTATTTTATGTATGAATAATGTGAGACAAGTACAACTAGTTTATTTTTACCGGTTTTATTTGAATAAAATATATGATACAGATATAAAGTACATACAAATTTAAAAAAAAAAAATAATAATAATAATAATAAATAAATAAAACAAAAAGACGAATGAACAAACGAACGAACAGAAATAATAGTCCATTTAAATTGAAAGTGGCTATATCTTTATATGAGTTAATAGTAATATTTTTTATAATTTAATAATATAGATACTGGTTTGCTATCAGGTGCTTTATTCCGTTTGTAATAGTCATGAATGCATTTCGTCATTTTTGTATTTAAATGTGTTTGTCTTCTCTGTTCTCAGGTAATATTCAAAATGGGTATTTGAAGATGGTATGGTTAATATACAAGAAACAAAGAATAACAGTATACTCATTTGAATTAAATTCTGATTAAAAGACTAAAAAATTATTTAATTACGGTATTCCAATCGAACAGTATACATTTTCTCTACAGAACTTCATATACTATACGAATTCGCCAACACATTACCCGCATTCTGGAGCCACCCCATCTACAATTGATATTCTATTGTCAAATTCTCCATTATACATTTCACCGATCAACGCCCATGATGATGAATTGATGTCCGATCACACGCCAATCTCCTGCATTATTGATGCTATCACCGTAGAGAACTCAACATCAAAATCGCCGGAT
>JAABKK020056734.1:0-38016 GCA_011634745.2 Catotricha subobsoleta
CGTTAAGTTTTGCACTTAAATCGATTTAGAGCAAATCTGAATAAAATCCAGAGCGAATAAAAGAAGATGCTATTATAAATAATAATGAATAAAGGTAATGACAAAAGAAAAGACAAAAGTTATCACAAGCTGTATAATTTATTACTATTTTAATTTAATTTTGTTTTGTAAGTTTAGGAATTATTTTGGAAGATGGAGAAAAACGAACATCTAATTTTGCGTTATAAATTTATTATTCAAAACAAAGCTGCCAATTAGATTGGTACAGATTGGTCTTTTTTGCGAGTATTAATTTCATAAATTGTTTAGAAGTTTAGCCCATTCGCATGTTAAATTCTCAACATAAATTCTCACGCTATCGTCATACGTGGGATAAGGGCCTTATAAATATTCAATTTAATTAAATATAGATGATACAAATAATTAAGAGACTCGCCACTAATGCGTAGAAACCATTTGTAATAGATGCTCGTACGTGTAAGTGAGACAAGTAATACGAATTTAAACACATGTGTGTAAGAGAGACAGACGATGCGCGCGGCGTCTCTTAATTTTTTGCATCATCTATATTCTATTATATACCATAGTAATATGTCACTTTTCAAAAAATAAATATTTGTTTCGGTTTTGTTATTTCGTTATAAAAGCAAAGTAAAAATATAAAATAAATGAATCGAAGAATAATTATATCTGCACGGTGTTATACGTTCATTTCAATTTTGACATAGGCATTGAACGTTGTTTTCCTTACATTAGAACATACTTTTACTTATGAGTATTTATATCTTTTTATGTATCTATTTGAAGTTAACATTTGAAGCGTAAAAATAAAATACGGACCAGTTTACTAAATGACAAATGTCAATCATTATGTTAAGTTGCATGAGAAAAAAAAAGTCACCTGCTAGTTGTAATACGGGCGCACAAATCACACTGATTACAGATTAGAATTTATAAATAAATAAAAATGTTTTTGTAGTAAATATAAACTCGCGCGATTACTACGTGTATCAGGCTAATAGAAATTGTGTTAGCAGTTTTGTGATTATAACGTAATAATTATTTTGTAAATGATTAATATTATATATTTTTATTATTTAATTGGATGTCAGTGAGTAGTTATGCTTTAAGATTTGCTTGCATGCCATCAAGTAGTACATATGTAAAATAAAATTAACTTCATATTAAAAGGATAAATAGTTATCACATACAAAGTAAATTGTTGGGTAGTTCTGAATACAAGCGAAAGTTTAATTATTAAGATTTATGAAGCATGATGGACCTACGATTTGTTTATATACCACTAAATATACAATAATTAATTGGAAACAAATGCTGCAGAAAACATTTCATTGAGAATTTCCAAAAATTATTGATTTCTCCCTCAATGTATTTTAAAGTCAGACATTATAATCGTTTTATGCAATGCACCTTACTCTTACATACAAATCAATAATTTTAACTTCACATTGTACTAGCAAACGTGAAAAGGGATTGCTCGCAGTAACTACTTACATTATTTCTTTTTTTTATTGTAATTTCATAGTTAGTATTCAGCTCTATTAATATACTGTATGACACATCATAGTTGGTAGCATAGGTGCGCACGCTTTTATTTTCTGGAAGGGGGGGTAAATTTGAATTTTGAATTTTTTTTTCACTCAGTTCCAAAAAAAAAGGTCTTCACTTCCTCTTGATCAATTTATTTTATTTTCAGAACTGAGGGGGGTGTTATACCCCCCCGTGCGCAGGTTTGGCTGGTATGTAGATTAGATATCTATAATAAAATAAATTATTGCTGAACTTGTTAAATATGAGATCATTGCAATGTCGTAAATTTCTATCAAATGAACTAATGGTCATTTCAATAAAATACAATAAGTTTTTTTGTTAATAACGTTCTGAAATGTAAATAGAAAACAATCATAATATTATAAGAATTGTAACGAAGAGTCACATAATGGAAAGAAGAAAAATCATTTTAAATAAAAAATATTCGAAGAAGGACTTACTGTATTATTTTTTTGCAATATATAGCCAGTAGGCAGTACTTTATGAGCCCGTTTGTCACTTATTTATAATTAATACGTACGACGTACGTAAAAAAAAATAAATACTTAAGTAATATAAAATCATTAACGACATCAAACGAAATTATTCATATGAAATTTTTCATTTTCTATAAATAATTGTGTGTGTCGATGGTAAATCAATATATTTAAAACAATTAAAATTTATTTCAAATAAATGAATCTATGATACTCGCTGATGCTGGTGTTCATTTTGACACCAGCAATATTATATAATTCTTCAGGCTTGATATTTCTTATAGTTTGCAAAAAATGTAATATTCACTATTCAGAAAATCTTTCAAAATATATTAACTCTTATCTGCTGAACAGGTGTGAAATAACGAATCTTATTAATTGCCAAATGAAAGTTATCGTATTTGGTAGTATATTTGATCAATTTGATCAACGACCAAGAAGACTCATTATTTTTTTTTTTTATTTTTTTCAATAGAGGTATAGAGTTTATATTTATTAAGTAAACGTTTTTTCTTTGATATCCGGACAGAATTTAAAATTTAAAAATTATGTATTTTACTCCAACAGTATCATTTTTTAAATAAAATCTTTTTAAGCGCAATACTAAATAAGTGATACAATTTCAGTTAGAGACCTGTCTTTAAAGCTCTATCAGTTGATCAGAATGTAGTCATAACTCACAACTCGCAGTCCACTGACTATATTTTTTATGATTGATATGTACGAAAAAAATTCACACAACGTATCCACGATACATATATAATATATATGATGTTGATATTAATATTTAGACAAAGATTACCGAAAAAAAACACATTGACTAACGAAAGAATTTAGTATTCGACAAGAGATAATGTTAATATTATATATATAATTGTTTGAAACTATCGTTGTCGGAAATTTTACGCGATCACGACGATTGAGTCTCTTACAAATAATATAAATAATATATTAAGTAGAATATAGTCGCGCTAGTATAGAGAATCTAGTTCGAGTTGAACAGACGAACGAAAATACGCTTAAATAATCTTTTCTTATATTCATTTATATAATTTTAATCGGTAATATTTAAAAAAAAAAATAAATAAATAAATAAATAAAATAAAAAATCATAGAATTTTTAATGATTGAGAGTGTTGATGATAATTTATGTGTGTAATGTTTTGAATTAAATATTTATTTGTATGATATTAAGTGATACCGGATACATTATGTTATTATTTATGTTTCATATATAATTCTTAAATTTAAGTGACCTTAACAGTGCGATCTGTATGAATGTATTGTTATGTAATTTTCATTCTCTATTCATAAATCTATAAGACTTTTTTTTGTTTTTTTTTTCTTTTAAATTATTTATTATATCGGCTAAACATTATATGCAATTATCAATAAATTTATCAATTTTATTACGTCTACTATCTCACCTTTAGATTGACCTTGACGTTAATTTTTTAATAAGTTTTATTATCATAACGATTTATGGTTTTGTGCACATTTTTGTTCCGTGTATAAAGTTGTTTAGCAGCTTCGAGGCAGGGAAAAAAATAATAATTGATTTGGTACTTATATGACTATTAAATGTTTTATTGATTGTATAATATTTATTTTTTTTTTAATTATTTTCAGAAATTATTCAAAAATTAATTCCGAACAATTATTTTGAACACTGAAAATTCATAATTGCAATTTGTTTAAATTACTTCAGATATATTTATTTGAAACATAAATAATCATAAGAATAAGATGTATTCCAATAATTAACAATTTCTTATTCATATTATTTAAATACACATTTTTTTTTTCTGCGGTGCATAACTTCCTCGTGTGTCATGTTTACAAATAAATAAGTTCTTCTTTTTTTTTTTGTTTTGTTTTTGGTTTTGGTTTTTTTGTAACGATACTATTGACATGCACATAAATCAGAATCCAAAAATATATTTAGATTTACCTACTTTCGATTAGATGTAAAAAGTAATTAATTTTGATTGATTACCAAAGTTATTATAGCACCAATATTTAAATTTTATATTATCTGCAGACTGCAGCTATACTATGTAAACTCTGTATAGGTCATTTTTTCGAGTATTTTATTAATATTAAATCATTTTATTTATATCAACAGGTACTTCTTCAAAATATTCTTATCGCAAATGTTATAAATAAAAAAAGTAACAATATCACGGAAATATTGTATTAACAATAACAAATAATCTATGGTTAAACGTACACGTCACTCACCTAAATAAATTATGCTATGATGGTTCGGTTGTAAAACTATCAATTTATTATTTATGAGTTTAAGTCATTGAAAATTTTTAAAGAATGATTTAATATGAATCTGATAAATAGTAAATATCTGAAAATGTGTTCGAATAAAATATGCTTAATATGTCCTTGTTTAAATTACAAATAATATGTAGGCACTTTGGGTGAAATACGTGAATGTACAACGTAAACGTAAGATTAAAGTTAAAGTTAAAGCGAACGTAGAAGGCGTAGGTAGACACCATGCGTGTTAAATCTTATGTCTACGTTGTACGTTCACGTATTTTTACTCAAAGCGCAAATTAGGTTCCCGTTTGTATTTTACAAAAAATTAAAAAAAAAAACAAATACAAACAACTCGCAGCGTGATAAAAAAAAAGTATTACGTCAGTGATCATGATCTTATTTTTATTAAAACTGACCCCGTACCAAAGATACAATAATTTCATTTCATTTATAAAAGTAGAGTTAAGTGTATTTTGCAAATGAGATAAGACTGCAAAAAACAATCGCTATTTTTTTTCTCTCCGTTAAGCACGTTCCAAATGTGTTCAGCGAGCAATCTATTTCACTTTAGTTTTTTGCATATTCGATTTATTCTGCATCCCGTTACGCGACTGAAAATATTCCACAGCAATTGTTTGCATTGAATATTATTTTTATTGCTAACAACTGGTACCGTGCGCCTTAAGCTATCACTAGTCTAATGTCCAAGGTTCTTACAATCAATTGCATTAATACCAATGTATATTCCTATTCATGCCATGTGAAACTTTGAACATTTATTTCATTAGTTTGTATTATCAGTTGAATGAAAAATATAATGAAAATATTATTTACTATCATTAAATCTACTATAAGCGCCTTGTTATACAATTAACAATAATCGATGTAGCGCATTTTATTTGATTAAATCTTGAGTACAGCTGATTTGTATAAATATATTATATTCAGAAGATGATATGTGATATCTGTTTAGTATATATGTCATTTAAGTACTTCCTTCTGTTATTTTTGCGTAAAACACTCGACGATTATTAAATGATTTGTAAATAATAATATGATGAATGAATTATGCAAGTGGAATTTCATTGGGAAATATATTTTGATAATATATATAAATTAATTGAATATTTGTATTTATGTTTGAATTTGATTTAGTGATTTGTTGTTTGAGTTTCTGATACGAAAATTGTGAAATATTGTTCACAATTACCGATGAAATTCAATTATTTTTTCTCTTAGAAACAAGTCCATACAGCATTCGAAATAATTACCTTTTTCTTAACGCATTGAAGTAAATTAAATTAATTAAATGTTATTATTCCTGATATATTGTAAATATTCAATATGTACAACAATTAGGTCTTCATCAATCTCTTTTTAATTCTTAAATTAGTTGATTTTACCTTTAATGACAAAAGCATACACGTTGATAGCAGTCGTTTGCAAGAAATAAGCAACTTCATCATTTATAAATAGATTTCGGGGCTTTGCCAAATTCTGTTTAATTTAATTTTGTACAAAAAATTAAAAGAAAAATAGTATGAGCGCGCGGTCGCACCTATTTCTAGTTAAAATATTTTACCGATGCAAATAAGATGTTGACCACGTGTGAGACTGAGTTGAATGTACAGAATACAATAAAAAAAAAATGTTTTTTGTTATAGTGAATTTATTATATAGGATTCTATAGAATTATTTTTAAACTCACCCACATTTAATTAAAAAATCTCTAATAATTATAATTATCTGTATTTAGTTTACTTTAGTCGATCGCAATGGCATCGAGATTTCGAAAACTTGGTGTTACGACATTTGGAGCTTGCGCTGGAGCAGCTTTAGCCTCATGGGCATTAAATAATGATAAATCCTCATATACAGTAAGTTATTGACTTGCGTTCAAAATACTCATTGGTTTATTAATTATTGTTCACCCAAGAAAAAAGACTACACAAACAAATTAAAAAATCCCTTAAAAAATGAAATGCAAAATAAAAATGATCTTCAAAAAAATAATTGATCTTCGAAACATAAAAATTGCATAAAATTATGAAATTGTTATATGTGTTAAGAAATTATACCTAACTTTTGCAGATCAATTATTTTATTCGAAGCTTAAATTCTCTTTCAGAAGTTGCAAATTCACATGTTATTTTTGTAAATTTATTAGGTAAATACCGCTGCAATTGCAACACCTCGAGTTAAGCGGACACTTCCGCCACGCTCAGAACAAGTGAAAATATTACAAAGCGGTGAAGAATATGATGTTTTAATTATTGGCGGTGGTGCTACTGGCGCTGGTTGTGCACTCGATTCAATTACAAGAGGTAGGTCGAAAATACTTTTAAATATTCCGAAAATGAAAAATTGTATGGTGTAAGTTTAAAAAAACGAAGAAGAAATTCTTGACAATATAGAAACAGAACAAAGAAAAAAAAAATTATTTTTAATTTAAAAATTTATAATAATATTTGTTGTGAATTATTTTGATGTAACTAAAAATTGTTATCATCTTTGAAGTAAATTTCTAAATTATTTGAATCTATTTCCCCCAATAAAAATATAATTCAAATTAAAGAATTTAAAACCAGATAAAACTGTTATGATTATTTTATTATATATTATTAATAGAATATTTAAATATTTAGGTCTAAAGACTGCTTTAATTGAAGGAGATGATTTTGCTAGTGGTACATCATCAAGATCAACAAAATTAATTCATGGAGGTGTTCGATATTTGCAAAAAGCAATCTTAGGCGTATGATATCTTAATTGAATAATCATAATGGACAGAATGTAAATAAGAACTTTTTTATCATTTTAGGCTGATGTTGAGCAATATCGAATGGTAAAAGAAGCATTGTCGGAAAGAGCATCAATGTTACATTCAGCGCCACATTTAACACACCCAATACCTATTATGTTACCAGTGTACACGTAAGTATTATTTCACTGTAAGATTTGCTGTTTATCTTTTATAACCGATATATTATTATAAATAAATAGATGGTGGCAACTTCCTTATTACTGGGTTGGCATTAAATGCTACGATTTTGTCGCTGGCGACAGAAATGTAAAAAGCTCTTATCTATTATCGAAAAGAGATGCATTAGAATTGTTTCCTATGTTAAAAGGTGACAAGCTTTGTGGAGCAATTGTCTATTATGATGGTAATTAAACTTTACGATAATCCAGAACTACAATTATTTTAATCAATAGATTTATCTTTAATAAAAAATAATTGCTAATTAGGACAACAAGACGATGCACGAATGAATTTAGCTGTTGCATTAACAGCCGCGAGACAAGGTGCAACTGTATGTAATCATGTAGAAGTTACAAAGCTGCTAAAGAAGAAAGACGAAAGTGGTAAAGAAGTACTGTGCGGTGCAAAAGTTAAAGACACATTAACCGGAAAAGAATGGGACGTTAAAGCTAAATGTATAATCAATGCAACGGGGCCATTTACAGATCATATTCGTAAAATGGATGATCCCACCGTTAAAACAATTTGTTGCCCCAGTTCTGGTGTACATATTGTATTACCTGGTTACTACAGTCCGCAACAAATGGGGTTATTGGATCCATCTACATCTGATGGACGTGTTATCTTCTTCTTACCATGGCAAAATCAAACGATTGCTGGTACCACTGATTTACCTTGCGATGTAACACATAATCCAAAACCGACTGAAGATGAAATTGAATTCATTTTAACCGAAATTAAGAATTATTTAAATTCTGATGTTGAAGTACGTCGTGGTGATGTTTTATCTGCATGGAGTGGTATTCGACCATTAGTATCAGATCCAAATAAAGAAGACACTCAATCACTAGCCCGAAACCATATTGTTCATGTAAGTCCGTCTGGTCTGGTTACAATTGCCGGTGGAAAATGGACAACATATCGAGCTATGGCTATGCATACCTTAGATGCAGCAATTAAAGCATGTAATTTAAAACCCGAAAAAGAAGAATGTCAAACCGAAAGTATGTTACTGGAAGGTGCACATGGCTGGACACCAACAATGTATATTAGATTGGTACAAGATTTTGGTCTTGAATGTGAAGTTGCACAGCATTTAGCTCAATCATATGGTGATCGTGCATTTGCTGTTGCCAAAATGGCTTCATTGACTGGTAAAAGATGGCCAATTATTGGACGAAAAATTCATCCAGAATTTCCCTATATCGATGCTGAAATACGTTATGGTGTTCGTGAATATGCATGCACAGCTATTGATATGATTGCACGTCGTTTGCGTTTAGCATTTTTAAATGTACAAGCTGCACAAGAGGCTTTACCAAATATTGTTGAAATTATGGCTGAAGAATTAAATTGGTCGAAGGATGAAAAAGAAAAACAAATTAAAGCTGCATCAGAATTTTTAGCCAGCGAAATGGGACAAATTGTTAACCGCGCATCACGAGATAAGATACCAATTAATTTGTCGAAGGATGAAATTCAATTGTACATTAAGCGATTCCAAATTATTGACAAAGAAAATAAGGGATATGTATCAATCAACGACATTAGACGTGGTCTTAAGGTAATTTATGTTTATTATGCTTTTCCAGGGTTTTCAGTTAAAGACAAAACTATATTCGAGTGAAATAAAGATTAAACGGCAAAATATCAAAATGAAGATAAATGTTCAGTGTCAACAATCTATTGCCATCGCGATTTAACAATACAAATCTTTAATTCTTGCATTTTAATCGAATTCAATGTTGATCAATTTGATTTAAAGTCTAATTTTGATTTTAATTATTATAATTCTACATTTGTACGCAAATCTTCTTTGGATGTCTCAACACGAGATAAAAATACTTAGCGTCTCAAGCTAATTTTTAATAAATACATTTATGTCATTAACTTATAATTTGGAAAACTAATATTAAAAATTAGTCAATAGATGGCATTAAGGTAACCGATGAAGATCTTCACAGCATTTTAAAAGAAATCGACGTTTCATACAATGGTCGATTGGAAATGTGGGATTATTTTCAGGTAAAATAAAATGATCTGAACAATTTTAATTATCGCAATGAGTGTTATCATAATGCTGAAATAAAAATCAACATAAACATTACAAAATGTACTGCTATGTGGGGTGCTTTTATCATTTTTAACCTAAATATTCAGTTCTAATCTAGGACGTAAAAAGAGTTTTATTATATAAGTCTTCTAAGTGTTTTTTTTTTATATATTTATATACTTTTATAGCTTTGTAAACGAACTTGTATCAATGGTTTTGTCTTTCTGTAGAACATAGTTCAGAGTATAATGTTGTATTAGTTTTAATACAATAATATATAGTATGAAAGCTGAAATGAATTATTTATTGGATTAATTTAAGTGTTAACAGTGGCTATTTTATTTTTTTCATATTTAAAAATAATTTTTGGGAAATGCGTTCGATTGGCGTTGTAGAACTTTGGGGAAGTAGATGTTTCAGGTGAACAATTACACGAAATTCTTCGAGAAATTGACACAAATATGAATGGTCAAGTTGAACTCGATGAATATTTGCAGGTTTGTAAAATGGTTCAAAATTCATTTGTTTCAACATTTATAAAATTATCATTTGTTAATTAATACATTATCAATTTCATTATTAACTAAACATCAATAATTGCTTGCTTTGTATTGTTTATAGTTTTATCTACCTATAATCAATTTTGTATTTATGTTTATAAATTTATGTTCTCAAATTTTATTAGCAAAATTTTTCTAAATTGCTTATGGTATACATAATGGTTATAGTTTTTTAAAATATGTTGGTAACGTTAATTTTTTTTTATTATTTTACGGACTGTGGGTGCTGTTTTCATTGTTTCTTGGAAGAAGTAAATTTTAAAGGTTTTATTTATTTATAATTTAAAAACAAATAATTCAAAAACCAATATTTCTAAAGATATAAATAATTAATAAAATTTATTAATTTGGTTGAATTACGTTATTTTTAAGAAACAATGAAACCTTTGTAACTTTATAAGTCACTTTTTAAATAGATTCCGAATTTTTATAATCATTTTATAATATTTGTAGTAATTTGAATAATTTAGAAAAAAAAAAATGATATAATTTCCTATATCTATTCTAAAGAAAGTTTATTTAAAAATTTGTATTTCATTTTAAAACCAATCTCATTTACATTTTGCATGTATTTATTATTAGCTTTGAAAAATGTCTTTTTGTCCGTTATCAATTTTGGCTATACAATAAAATACATTTTAATTTTATATAGATGATGTCAGCTATTAAATCGGGTCATGTTGCCTACTCAAGATTTGCACGAATGGCTGAACTAGAAGAAGAAAAGCACGAAATTGAAAAACTGAAGAAGAAAATTACAGTTGATCGTTCCGGTGGTGGTTTGTAAACAAGTATATCTTTGTTTTGAAGAGTACTTAATTATAAATATAAAAACAAACTTTTCAAATTATCCAAGAAAATATATATAAAAAATTATATAAAAACTATAAAAATGAATTGTCAAATAAGTATTAAAATACGAAGACATTTTTACCTTTTAATTCTATTTATTATAAATGTTTAATAATACGAAATGAAAGTTCTTAAAAAAAAAGCTTAACTTATTACTGAGGAGTGATTACGATCACATGAAATCAATGCTTTATATTAGCATAATATTTACTCACGTGGCATATATTTACAAATCTTCCACTTGAACTTATTGTTAAAAACAAGATTGATTTTAATGCATGAAGCACCAGCGAAAGTCAAAGTAGATTATTTTTTTCCCTATTTCTAATCACAAATTCTATAAATCATTTTTCTAATAAAATAATAAGTAAAACAAACAAAAAAAATATATAAACCATTATTTGTTAAAAATTTAGAAATACTGTTTGAAAAGAATAATAAAAATATTAATTGAAAAAAAGAAAATGTTTAATCAAACGAGAAAAAAGAAAATAATCGAATTTTATTAGAGATATTATATTAAGTAATCATTTTTCTAAATTAAGTCCCATTAACATATTTAAATTAATTAATATCTGAGCACCTAATTATTATATGTAAAAATTATGTAATATTTTATTTGATTTCTAATATATTGTGTAATTGAAAAAGAAAAAAGAAAAGAGATACTAAAAGTAAAACTCACCAGTTTGTTGTGTAAAAAATCATGAATTCTTTATTTCTAATATTTTATCTAAGTGTTTGTATAAATGTAATTGTGAATTATAAATATATAATAGAAATTATGAAGCACTAACAAATTGATATGGCTATTCGAAAAGCAATTGATTTTATTCGAACTACCCGATTAATTATATGATAGTCAGTCGATAATCAGTCGATAGTCAGTCGATAGCAATCGTAGCTACCACACATATAAATATCATAGAAGTTTTTAATTCAATCCCTTCTCTAATCCAGAATTATTTAAATTTATTAAATTATTCCGGTTAGATACATTTTGGTCTGTATATATTCCTTCATTCTGGTTTATTAACCTTCACATTGTAAATATATCATTTCTATAGATTTTATTTGTATATATATTAAGCATTATAAAAGTAGGATAGCTAATAAAATTTTGTTTGTTTATTTATTAAAAGAAATTGTATCAAGTTTATTTCCATGAACAAAAGTTATGCAAGCTATACAAGAGGATAAAGAGAAGAAGAAAAATCATGGAAAAATATTATTTAAAAATAAAATCTTAAATGCACTTGTGAAACAAAATTGTTCTTTCATTTGGATGTTAGTTGCCTTTTGAAACGAGAAGTATATTACTTTCAAATTTAGTACATTCTCTATTCAAAGATTATGACACTATTCTGAATATTTAAATTTGCTGAATACAAAATGTTATATAATATTTTAATATTATTCGTACGTTTTAAAGTGTATTATATAAGTGATAAGTGATGACCACGTCAACATTTCAATTCTGGCCGTAAAGTATGACAAATTAAAAAATATGTTAGAGAAGTATTAGGACTCCTTTCACATCGATATGACAATAATAATACCTAAAAGTAATATGAATTGAAAATAATAAATAAAAATTAATAATTTAATGAAGAATAATACGAAAATAAAACAGCTTTTATATAATTTTTATTAAAGTTGCAACATTTTTTTAATTTAAAATGCAGCAGTTTCATTTGAATACACGTGATTAAAATGAGCGAATCAGACTCTTGCGAAAAAGATATTTTCACTAATGGGACCATTAATGGTATGAAACTCATACCTTACAAGGTATTTCTGGATATATTTTGGAACCTTCATACCATAATCAATACCCCTCCAATGTTATAAAATATTTTACACCTTAAATTTACGGTATGAATATTAGGGTTCATCGACTTTTTTTTTTCATGCCTTCTACCATTGTTTTTTGAGTTGCATTTTATCTTCTGATTAACGTGATTAATGTAAACAAAAACCTCGAGGATAAAAAAAAAGCCACGAAGTTCTACCTTGTGGGTCGCTACAGCACATCGAAGATCGCCTTTATTTTCAAAACATTTTAGCACATAAATCAGAAGACAAAATGCAACTCAGAAAACAATGGTAGGAGACATGAAAAAAAAGTCACTCCAGCCTAATGAATATTGAAAAATATACCTAGCAATCCATTGTATGGTATGAACTTCATACCATTAGATGGTATGATTTTTTTCATATTTTCTTTTTAATTAAATAAAAATTACACCATCTACTGGTACGAAATTCATACCATACAATGGATTCCTAGGTATATTTTTCAATATTCATATTGTAGATTTCAATATATATACTGTAAATATACCTGATCAAGGTGTAATATATTTTATACCATAGTTCAGATTATGAACTTCATACCATTAGTGAAAATATCATTATCCAAAAAGGAACACCTGATTTTAAAAGGAAAGGGGTCCTAGAAGTGAATTGATCAATTGCTGAACATCTAATTTAGATTATGCACTTTTATTTGGTTGTATTTTTATACACAAATTTAAAAAAAAAACTAAAAACTAATTAGTATTAGCTCAATAAAGTTTATGAAGGAAAGTAAGTATGCATCTTTTGTATAGCAGAAAATATTTTATGAATTAATAGATGATTTTCTATTACTGGAATAAAAAAAAAAAAAAATCTATATATTAATATTACATTCCTTTGCTATTACAGAGTATCACTTTCATGAACAGTGCACCTTGTAGAACGTAGATAAATGTTAAAGAAGATAAACTGTAAACAGGTCATTTAAAGAAAATTTGTTCTTAGGGTCGTTTAAATTTAGGCAAACCATCATTTTGTACATTATAAAACAATTACAAAGGACAACGAGATACGCCCAATTAAATATATATTCGTTATATTCATTGTTTCCTGCTGTTAAAAAAATAAACAAGAAGTTTTCAAATTGGTGTGGCATATAAATTAAGTTATATGATATTTATTCAAAAAGAGAAAAAGAAGTTAAACCCAGAATATCTACTTTCTATAAAATGAATTCAATTCCTCAAGACAGTCATAGTGTTATATGTACGAGTGTGTCATTATAGGAAGAAGAAAAAATTGTTACTTTGAAAATTTTAAAACAAACCCTTTTACTATAGACGCCCAGGCAACAATATCATCCATCCCTGTATTCATAAAAGCGCATAGGTTCCAACAAGGGATCATTTGCCTTGTACCGAAGAAATTTGATAAAAAATCGTATTTATTCTTATAAATAATATGCGTAAATACAGCAATATACAAATAAAATTGTATAGTATTGTAGATATGGCTGGGTAGGGCAACATATGAAAATAAATGAGGGTCCGCTTGTATAGCCTAGCCTCTTGCGTTTAAATTTTCAAAACGAATATCATGCAGCTGGCAGGGCTTTATACAATTTTAGGGAAGGTGAATATTTTGTAAAAGGGATATATTATATTAAACAATGAATACGCAGCAGTATGCGTCCCCTTTTTCAAAAAATAAATTCTGTATACCGAACACACCAATTTTATGGAATAAATTTGTGTAAATGTATTAAAGCATCCACTGCCATAAATTTTGTTAACTCGCATACTTTGTATGAACAAGACTGAGATAGCATTATTCACACAGATATTATTTTTGGGCTGTATATTGTGTAATGTTCGGCCAATTTATATGCTTCGCATACCAAGTAAGATGAGACCAACCCAACCGTTTGTAATGTACAGCCTATACATTGAATGCAGTGCGCGCGATACAATTCTATAATTCATTGGCGTAGACATGCGAATGCATATTTTTAATTTCATTTTAAATTGAAAAAGACTAAGTACTTATTTGTCTTCCTTTTTAATGAAATTAATGAAATTAATTAAATAAAGAAATCATTAAAAAAAAATCTCAAACCTAAGACTAATGATTTATTGAATACGTTTACGTTCCATTTCCAGTAAAATTGTGACGCCTCTGATTTAGACTGACTTTCAACAATCGATAGCATAGCACATCGTGTCGTTAAGGTTTTTGCGTTCCGTTAAAATGAATGTAAAAACACATTCGTATTCGTATCATTTCGTAAAACTATTCGGACGGGTGTATACTGTTTAACTCTGTAGGTATACCTACTTCGCCTCTACCTACAAATACAAAATTAATAGCAGCAGCAGTAGAAAAAGTTTTGTAGTGACGCGTTTCAGTGAATGAAATTTTATAAATAAAATTATCAAAAGTTTGACTAATGTTTTAATTGAAATAATGAAAATTATTTAATTTTTGATCAAGTGATTTAAAAAAAAATAGTGAAAACGAGTGCTAATAATGACTAGTGATTGTGTTAAACAAGAGCCAGCCTCTCCATCGGAATCAGTACAGGTAATGGTGCCAAAAAATTAGATTTTACGCGCTGTCTGGATAATATCAAATTTGAAGTGAAGAAAGACACACTCTCTTTGTGGGTGTTTCGCGTATCACTCCTATGGGCGGGGGCTCCAAACTCAATTTTATTATTGTACCCAAATATTATTGAATGCGGAGCCCGATTTGCTTTTAGTCTATTTTATGCCCTTTTATTTTATAAAAACTCCAACAGCGAAAAACATATTTTTCTTACGCCCCATATGTTGGTACGTCCACCAGACAAACAACATTCATTTAATCACATTTTTTATTCATAGTTTGCTTTTGCAATTTAGCAAATCAAAAACTAAACACTACGATTTGGGTAATTGATTGAAAAAAAAATCGGACCTATGTAAGTACATATACGACAAAAACCTTCTAATTTTTTCATTGTGTTGACACATGAATGCATATTACAACGTCAAATACATCATACATATATTTAATTTTAATTTATACAATATTTTTGGTAGTTTTACCAAAAGATGCTACAATATTAGTTATGTTGATTTTCTTAGAATTTCAAAACCCTTAAATAGTTTTAAAATATATTTTCAACATAAACTCATAATAAAAAGAGGAAAAAAAAATTAAACTTTATTGTTTAGGCTTCTTTTATCTTTTCATGAACTTATTTTCTTTTTCAATGGGTAATTTTGTAATGTCAAAGTAAGTACAGAGTGTTGTCTCTGTTCCACTTTTAAAAAAATTCGCCTACATTCGTAAAATGTATTATTATTTCGTCTCTCATTCTTTGTACGTACCTATAATTATATATATGTTAACTGTTCACATACCTTCCATAGGGTAATCCAAAATAACGATATTTATTTAATAAAAAGTATTTCAAAACTGAATTTATTAAGTATAGGTGTAACGTGTAACATCTTTGATCAATGATTTAGAGTTACTTTAGAGTAAAAGTTTAAGGTAAATTATGTGTCACAGAACAAAGAACTTTAACATAAAACTTACTCAAGTGTAAAGTAACTCTGGATCATTGCTAAAACGCTTATTGAAAATAATTACATTAATTATTAAAACTTAAACGTACTACTTTAGTGACTATCGTTTATACGACGTAAACGATCGTTACTATAGTTCGTACATGATTCCTTTTATTTGCATCAAATTCAATGTCACAACTACGGTGAAAATCGTTTCCTGAACGATTTTGATTATCGCTACAATATTTACTGTGTATACGATGGTCATTGTAGAGTATTTAAGAGTTTTAGGGAGATCGTTGGAGGGGCCAATACATGTATTATAAAAAATAAGAATCATCTTTGAAAATAAGTTGAGGTTAGTAATAGTGATTATGACTTATTTTTCCAAAGTCTCATATTGTATATTATACAGCTCAATTCAGCTCAAAAACTGTTGTGGAAAGAATTTTGGAAAAATAATTGTCTTTGAAAATGTATGATACATTCGTAATTTTTTGTGTAAATCTACGTTAACCCTTAATAGCTAATTATTGTTTAGTTACCAAATATATTATAAGAACTAAGTGTTTTATAGACGGTTGGTTAAGAGTCACCTTGTAGACCTACTATTTTAATACACATTTATATTGAAAAAAAAAAAACAGTAAGAAATTCCATTGAAATAAAAAATAAAGGTAAAGAACCTACTGTTAGTGTAGCGTATGTTCATAATATTAATGTAGAGAGCGTTTAAAAATTAATAAATAAATAGCTTTTGTATTCAATTGAAATTTGTATGCAATGGTATGAGGGAGCATAAGTATTGAACATCGTTATTTAAATATCTGTTATTTTAACGATATAATAGAAATTTTCGATTTTTATATTGGGGATTTTCATGCATGGTTTGTTTTATTCAAATTGATAAGTATGTTTTCGGTGGCTATGAATTATGACAGTGTTTTATTTTCCAAATTTTTGTAAGGAGAACTTATAGCACTAATATATGTTCAATATAGGTATTGGAAATATCTGTGAGAGTTTAATTTTAACGACCCATATTTATAGAACCACAACAAAATTTAATGAATTTTAAGTTTTTGAAATATTTTGTTTGTTTTAAATTTTCTTAATTTCTATAAAATGTTGTACTTAGATGTCAGGTAGTTGTGATGTTAAGTAATTTATTAGGTTCGTTCATATTGGTGTTTTTTAATCCCCTTGTTTAATATTGTCTTTATTTTATACCTAGCCCTAAGTCCATTCAGGTCGCATTTTGAGAAACCCCCATTCCTCTAGAGCATTTAGTCTCCATTCAAATTGTAAACTATAAAGTTAAATGTTTTCAAGTTAAGTATATGAAATGATTTAAATCATACGGTCATATAATCCTCCTACAGGATTAAACTTAGTAACAAAATATTTATTTTTGAAAATTTAGCAGTTGGCTTTTTTTATGGGGGTGTCGAGATGACAATATATGGGAGGAAATTGCGTCTTCTAAAAAAAGTACGAGTCTGTGATAAATGCTCGTTAACATTAAGATTACTCTGTAATGTGTCCGTGCATATTAGAAATAATGCTTATAAAGAAACATCACAGAAAAAATCTATTAGTTTTTGTGATTGTAATACATACTTAACATAATTTTTCATAAAATATATCAAATCCAAATATATATACTTAATTGCAAAGGTAATCGTCGAAAATTTTATGTTCAACTTATTTGATTCTAGCTTTGTGTTCTATCACATGCATCAAACTAAAATTCAAACATTTCGAGATATGATAATAAGCGGGAAAAAAAAATTAAATGTTGTGACTAATAAATGCCTTTGCCATCCCAAAAAAAGAAAAATTCTTGTATCAAAATTTGAACCTAACAACGATAAAGTATAATTTAGGCGGTTGCTATAGAATAGGCGTGGCGTATCTCATCAATATAGAAAAATTAATTATTATTTATGCTTGGTTTAGGTATTCCGGTACCGGTATCATACGTTTATTATTATTTAAACAAAAATAAAAAATAAAATTTGAGCACTGCATCCGTACCACACATCATATTATGTAGTACATATTTGAATGAAAAAGATTTAAATAAAGAACAATAGAAGAAAAATACCGAAAATACTTTGGTGCATTTAATTCTAAATCATTAACAAAAAAAAAAAAACAAACATCCATCTGTTGTGATCTGGTCGGTAGGTAGGTTAGCTGGTGGGCACGCAACACAATATTTTATAACTATATAGAATCCACGTGGTCGATATATAATATTAGAGGAAGGAGGCAGAGTGGGTGGAAGGGAGTTTTTAAGTTGTGAACTTGTGTTGCTGTTAAATGAGGGTTGGATTCGAGGTTGGGTTTTAGGCACTTACACGGATACACATTCATTGGCTTATACTTTCTATTATGTTGAACCCAATATGGAAAAATATTATTAAATTGTAGGTAGGGACTACACTATAGGCAACACGCTAATTTTGTCAACAACTAAACAAACATAAATTATCACCTAATTGCAATTTTTTTAAAACCGAATCATTCTCATATTTGCACTCCCACTCAATCAAATATATTCATATTCAATTCATGCAAATTGAAATCTCAAATATGTTACTTTTAAAAATTGAGTATACGAATTTAACTGAACTGAATTTATCAAATAGCCACAATATTAGTTATAACATATTATGAGGATCATGTCATCATCAATATGTTTTATTTTTTCTTCCGATTTCGGACAAATTTTCCATTTATTTTATTATTAAATTCCGTTCAAATAGCAAAAAAAAAAAATACGAGAAAAAGTAAAATACGTCCAAAAAATGAAAATGAACGCTTTCAGCAAGCATGTCTTTAGTTTGAAAATATAATAATTAGACCTGATTAATAAAAATAATAATAATAATAAAATTAACACAAATTGATTCAACAATGAAAATATTTGTACTCAAGACGTACAGTGCTCAT
Source organism: Catotricha subobsoleta (assembly GCA_011634745.2). Taxonomy (NCBI): domain Eukaryota; kingdom Metazoa; phylum Arthropoda; class Insecta; order Diptera; family Cecidomyiidae; genus Catotricha; species Catotricha subobsoleta. The sequence goes on from JAABKK020056734.1 coordinate 19,083, forward strand.
TAACTTCACTTCCACTTGACTAAATATAGATCTTCTTGATATACATTTCATAAATTATGTTAATGAATAGTTTTAAAATATATCATGCCGTTTTTAAGTAAGATTTAAATTTAAATTTAAGATCCGTAGCATGATAGATGGACATGTTTAAAATCAATCAGCTCTAAATGATCAGCCTTCATTAAAATTATCATGTTTTTTCTATAATAATTATTTATTTTAATTATTTACATTTTTATGAAAAGTAAAAGTTCTCAAATGCGACTAAAACTAAAACTTACTTAATTTCTAATAAACTTTAAAATTTAAAAAAAAAATCTCTAACAAATTTCATTGAAAGTTTTGTTCGATTAAGGAAAACACCTTAATTGTATTAGAGATTTATTGACTTAAGTTATTAATTATCAATTTGTTAAAAAATTTTTTTTTTTTAGATTATTTAAGAGTTTTCATAGACACTTTACGGAACTAAAAAAGATGAAATTAAAATTAAGTTAATACAAAATTATTGTGCTAAAGTTTACTAAAGAATTTATTTGATTTGCTCATCAGTAATAAAAGTTGCAGTGCAAAATACAAATTAAAGTGAAATAAATTACTGACTAATACTATTGGGCAATTTAAAAGTGAAAACATATTATCAACAAATAACTAGATAATATAAAAATACAAAACATTAGCAATTTTTAACCGAACATCATCATAATAATAATATCTAAAAACAAAAAAAAATTTAATAAATATAAAACTGGAAGGCGGTCAGCAACATGTGCCCGCTGGGGCTGAGGTTCGGGTGGTTAGTGCATCGGTTATTGCTCAATTACAAGCTCAAGGACTACAGGTCCGTTGAAAATTTAATTATTAATTAAATAATAATTTGAAAACTAACACCTTTGAAATAACTTTTAATTTGATTTTCTGTACACAATAACATTTTTCTTTTATTTTGGTTTTGTATTTCTATAATCATTTGTTGTGAATTCTATTAAAAAAAAAAGAAGAAAAATCAAATTATTTTCTTTTTACAACTCATCTATCTATATTCTATATATATTATTTCTGTTTTAATTTGTGTGGTCATTTTACTTTTATTTCGTATTTCTTATTGTTCGATTAATATTTTTGCTTGATTCTTTTTCTGAAACTATATCTCTATTCATTTTCAATAGGGTAATGAGCTGAATGCGGCTATTGTCGCTGCTTCACAGCCAAGCGGTGGTCAACAGAATCAACAATCACAGCAACAGCCACAACAACAAGCACAGCACCAACAACAAGCACTTCAGCAACAAGTTCAGCAGCAGCAGCAACAACAACAACAGCAACAACAACAACAACAGCAGCAACAACAACAGCAGCAACAGCAACAACAACAACAACAACATCAACATCAACAGCAACAGCTCCAACAGCATTTACAGCAACAACATCAACCGCAAGTCATTACATTACAGCAATTACAAAATTTCTTACCACAGCAAATTCAAACCATCACTTCGGCCGATGGACAACAAGTTCAAGTATCTGGTAATCAAGCACCAGGAACACCTATAAAGTCTGAACGTTTGTTTGTTACTCCACAAATGCAGCCACAAGTATTAAATCTACAAAATCTGCAAAATCTGCAAGGCATTCCACAACAATTCATTCAAGTAACTTTCAATCTAACCTTTTTTCACACAATTCAAAATGAGTATATATGAGTATTTGTAATCTAAAACATTTATTTAATTTTATAAAACAAAAACAATAGGGAGGACAAATTTTACAAAACGCTGGAAATGGAATGTTTCAAGTTGTACAGCCAATGCAAACAGTTACCGTCGATGGGCAAGAAGCACTATTTATTCCTAATATGGGTGCGAACCAATTGAATGGCGCACAACCAATTCAAATTAGTGGTCAACAAGCTTTTATAACACCAAATGGACAAATTATACGAGCACCAGGTGTTATGCCCGCCAATATTTTACAGAACATGGGACAAACAGTTCAATTGCCAACAGGTAGGTCATTCTCGATTCTGTTTAACAGATTTTCGATTTGTTTTATTTTTAATAAGTTTTGCTTCATCGTTTCATAATATGCTTCATTTTATTAACTCATCTAATGATGCTGGGATTTTTTCCTAATTAAATATATATAACTAATTTCGGCATTATCTTATGTGAATTTCATATTGCTTATTTATGCACTTTATGAACATAATCACATCATTATTGACATGATAATATTTAAATTAAAGTGAAAATTTGTAAAATAACATCGTGCAATTGTACCATATTTGTTTTTTTTTATGTTGTTTTAATCAATCTCAGCTATATTCAATTCTATTATTATTGCTTTAAAACATTTTGATTATTGGAAATATGTAATGGATGAAAAGTGATTAATTTCACTGAATTTATAAATAATTAAATAGTAAACGATAACAATCTCAATAATTCAATCCACTACTAATTTAAATACTAACACACTCTGGCTTTGGCATCTTTTCTATTCATTTTTCATGCAGCTTTTGGACAGGCTACACTAACAATACCGGGTACAAATATATCAATTCCAATTGGAAATATGACTCAAACTTCATCTAATCAAACAAATTCACAACAACAACAACAACAAAATCAACAGCAGTCACAACAGCAAACACAGCAACAATCTCAACAGCAATCTAATGCAAATCAATCAAATCAACAGCAGCAATCTCAACAACAATCTCAACAACAACAGCAGCAACAGCAATCACAACAACAATCAAATCAACAAACGGCAACCATAACAATTCCCGGAACAAATATACAAATTCCAACATCTGTTGCTGCTGCTAATGGCATTATAAATGCTACAAATCTACAAAATATAAAAGTTGAAGGAGCAGGTAATTTCTTATTGGCAGAGAATATAAATTTTAATTTTAGAACTATTCATATCGCTTTTTCATTGGTTCATGTTAACATAACAAATGTATAAAATGATTATTATCTCTTATTAATTACACATAATGTTTATTATTCAAAATAACAATGTAATTCAATTTCAGAAGAGATTTTTTAATGTTTAAAGATGTTTATGATTTTTCTTTTTTTTCATTTCATTAGGGCAAAATGTACAAGTTCGACCTGGTTCAATGCCACAAGTAGTTCAATTTCCAACAATGCAACAAACAGTACCAGTTCAGGTTCCTATTTCAACTGGTAATGGTCAAACAATATATCAAACGGTTCATGTACCACTGCAAGCGTTTGCTGGACAGATGCAAGGTTTAATGCAGCCGCAAATGCAAATTTTTCCTCAAATAGCACAAGTAAATAATATTTTTCTGGCTTCAAAATAGTAAAAAAAGAAACAAATGAATATTAAATTTATACAATAATTAGGTTGCAAATATAATAACACCAAATGGACAAATACAACAAGTTCAATTGGCACCAATGAATCAATTACAAAACTTACAAGGACTTCAAGCAGCACAAGCGGCTGCAGCAGCACAACAACAAAATGTTATTGTTCAACCAGCACAAAATCTAACATCGGTGTCGTCGAGTCCAGTGAGCGCAAATGCCTCCAATGCTCTTGTACAAACTGTACCATCATCCGGTATTCAGGTTATTTAAAAATATTCAATTTTTACTCTGAAATTCAACATAAATAATAATAATCCAAAGAGATTTAATTAATTTAAAAAAATATTTTTAGACAATGGCTGCAGGACCCGATTCCCAACCAATAACTATTACCAATGCTCAAGGACAACAAATTACTGTAATACCAACACAAACATTACAACAAATCAGACCAGCTAATGCTAATATTATACAAATGAATAATATGTCTGGTATTCAAGCATTTCCAGTACAAAATATCCCAGGCTTAGGAAATGTACAGGTAAGTTTCGTTTTAATTGTCAGCATATATTTCTTTTTTTCTCAGAAACCTATTGTAATAGCATTTTCAATAACGCTTTCGCCAAAATATTTATTCTCATTCTACATTACTTCTTAAAAGAAAACAAAAAACTTACTTATACGCCCATGAACTGTGATATCTTTGATGTCTTTGATTTACATAGACAAACTAATAAGAAAGTGTATGTGCAAAATGTATCAAAGTTTAATAATTTATTTGCCATAAGTCCCTAATTTTATGATAGCAATTAAAAATAATAAATGAATTTAATTTAATAAAAATATTATTATTTTTTTCGTTTTTTGTTGATAACCCTCATATAAGAGAATTAAAGAGAATTCCTAAAGCTCTGAGATCCGCTCTAATTTGTTTATACATACAAAAAAAAAAATGATTTTGTTTTCCTTTCTTTTATATAAATTAAAACTTTTCATTATTTAAAATGTATAATTCTCTTTATAACAACCATTCCAATATCTAATCCTAGAAAAATCAAAGAAGCTCTCTAACCACAGATAGAATTATAACTTGGACTCGGGTTGTTGATGCGACTGACAAAATTGGAATGGTGCGCCCAAATAAAATCAAAACTCCCTCACTTGATGGTAAATCTAAATTAAATCTTGAATATATTTTTCACGTGCATTTTCTAACAATAAAAAAAAATATATAAAAAAAACGGTATTCTTTAAAAAAAAAAAAACAAACAAAACGTTAAAAATTTTCAAGCCAAATGTGCAATTAAAAATTATCTTCGTGTGGTGGCCCCTCATTTGTTCTTAATTGAAAAATTTAGAAGAAAATATTTATACAAATTTAATCATCTCATATAAGCATTCAATAAACTGATGAATTATTGTTTTGTTTATCTTTATTACAAACAGGTAATACCAGCGAGTGCATTTAACGGCAATAGTGTACTAACTCCTATTCAAGCAACTCCCGTATCTCAACCACACCAGCAGCAACAACAGCAGCAGCAGCAACAACAACAACAACAACAGCAACAGCAGCAACAACAACAACAACAACCCCAACAGCAGGCTATAACAATTACACCACAAACAGTTCAACACATAAAACAAGAACCACAATCTGAAAAATGGATTATGACCAGTAGCGTTCCCACTTCGGCAAATAATTTAACATCATCTACTTCTCCACCGCCATCACCTCCGGCAACTACAGCTAGCGTATCACAAAATCAAACATCCGTTAATGTTAATATAAATGTAAATGATGGTGATGGTTTAGTAAAGCCACGTTTAAAACGCGTCGCCTGTACATGTCCAAATTGTGTTGAAGGTGAACGACATGCTGATCGTAAAAGACAGCATATTTGTCATATTGCTGGTTGTAATAAGGTTTATGGTAAAACATCACATCTGCGAGCCCATCTCCGATGGCACACTGGTTAGTTTAATTTATAACTTTTACTATTTCTTCTAAATGACTACCCCACTCAAAAAAATAAATAAATTAATTACATATTATTAGAGAAAAAGCAAAAGGAATTATTTACTTTCTATCAGAAACATCATGTGATATATATATATGCTTTTGATATGTATTTGATAATTTTCTAATATAAAGTCTCTTTTTTATGATATACCTGACATTTTTTCGACTAGAGCATTGCGTTTAAATTAGGAAAAAACAGTACATCTTAATCTTATATCGCATTTTAGCACCACAATTAAAATTTATATCATTAATATTTATATCATTTAATTAAAATACATTTATTTACAAGGTGAACGACCATTCGTATGCTCCTGGCTATTTTGTGGAAAACGATTTACACGATCCGATGAGCTCCAGAGGCATCGCCGTACACACACGGGTGAAAAACGTTTTCAATGTCCTGAATGCAGTAAAAAGTTTATGCGCAGTGATCATTTATCCAAGCATATTCGAACACATACAAAACAGAAAAACATTGTAAGTGGTTGAAATCTTCTTTTTTTTTTTTCATATATATAAAATTTAGTTCTCCGACTCTGTCGTGTTTCAATATCAATCAATTTAAGTGTTCTTTTTGAGATTTGATCTTATATTTTTGTATTATATTATTATGATTTCTTTTATTTTTATTTCTTTTTTTGTTTTTTATTTGTGTGTGTTTTTTTTGTTTCTTTCAAATACGTTTAGTACAATGGCGAGCAAAAAGCTGATAATTTCGATGATAGAACTGGAACTGATAAAACTGATGACGACGAAGACAAAGAGGTTATAATGACTGTTATTGTTCCAACCAGCAATAATAGCAAAGTAACCCCAGATGAATCTCTGTCGCCTACTTCGATTAACCAGCAAATTGTTTGGCTACCAAAAATGCAATCGGAAGTTCACCAATCAACACCACCTCCACCACCATTGTATAGCATCAAACAACTTAATTATTCTCAGGTTGATTTAACGTTTATTTATTTTGTGTTCATTAATTTTTATTTTTATTTTTTTTCTTTGTTTGATATTCGGTTGTATAGTTTATATGAAACCGCAGAGTAACTAAAAGATAATAAATTGTGAAGGCGAAAGTCATAATAGTGAAATAAATGATTTATAACAATAATTTTGTTTGCTTTTACAGGAGGCAGCCACATCAACACAATCAGCGTCATCAGACAGCAATGATAGTTGCGATGAAAAAATGATGATAACTATTGCCGGTGAAGATCAAGATATTGGAGAAAACTCTAACTAGCATACGGACATGTCCATGCAGCAATGGGCTTCTATTGGAAGTAGATTGTCGTTTGGGCAGTTTTAAATTGAATTTTGGATGTTAAATGAAGAAATAACGTAATAAATAAATAAAAGTATAAATTGAAAAATGAAACGTTTCAACAACGATATTAAATACATATCGTAACTGTACAAACAAATAAATAGCTGTAATGCTTGTAATGGCCTACAATATACGTTAATTTTTCTTTATAAATTTCATTTAAGTTTTTTTTTCAATGGAAGGGCTTTTTTTTTGAAAATTTATGTGTTGACATTTCTATTTTATGGGAGAAATAATAATATTTTTATAATGGCCATAATGAATAGTACTTTAGGTGTCTTCAATTTTTTTACACTTAATTGCTAGTACATAATAATTATTTCTACAAATAATATAAACAAACATATTATATATAGAACTATTATTTTAAACGTGATACTAAAAAAAAAAAAAAGAAAAGAAAAAAGAAAATTAAATAACGAAAGTCAAATATCATACTGTGTCTAATAACATTATAAATATGCATTTTCAGTTTTCATCACAGTTAACTTAAGTTGAATTGTTTGGCCTAGACATTGGCCAAAATTAGCGAATTAGGCACAATTCCTATGAAATTGCATTAAGATAAATGATATTACGGTATTAAATTGCGTATATATACAGTTAAAGTCCTCTAAGTGAACATAGGAAATTAACATAGAATTCATTGTTAATTTCCTTGTGCACTTAGAGGACTTTAACTGTATTGCGATTTAATTTAATTTATTTTGACCAATTTCAATGTGTTTACAACATTTTAGCAAGTTTACCATAATCAAATTATCAATTTTATTAGATGCCAAGCATTAGATTTGCAATTGAATAAAAAGAGAACTGAATAATTGTTAAATATGTAAAATCAAATCAAAACTGTAACTAATAAAAATAATATATAATAATTATTAAAAAAAAAAAAAAAAATGGTATACAGAATTTATTTCTTAATAATGTTTCGATGCATAAAAGCAGTAGATTGTACCAAACGAAATGTAAATTAATTTTAAGAAAAACTGCCAAATTTTTTTTATTTTTAAAAATAGCTCTATTAGCAAAATGATATTTCTATAAGAATAATATTGACTTTTCAATATTATCCAAAACAAAATGATGCATTAAAATAAATCGTACAGAAATTAAAAAAAAAAAAAAAACAAAATTGATTCACTGAATTATAATTACATATTTGTTATAAATAACAAAAATACTTAAATTTTAAACGAAAATCGTCTTATCGCGACTATTGATGAAAATTCATAGTCAATATAGCTTTCAATATAAACCACAAATAATTTGAATATTGTGTTATTGCTGGATTAAATTTAATTAATAATAATTATTTAAAACTATCATCAATATCGTCATTATTGGTGTATAACTTTTAATCGGAGACTTCATGTATTTGATTTTTTTTTCTTTCTTTTTTATAACAGTACTTCTCAACATTAGAGAAATTAGATAATCTAATGTCATTTGAACGATCAAAAAAAATATAGATCGTGAAATTGAAAATATTTTTAGCAAATTTAACAATACACGTTGATTAAAAACTAATACGAAAACATTAGGAAAATATGTAAATGATTTATTTGTATGCGAATATTAGTTAATTAATGAAGTAACTGTAGATGGACGAAAAGACCAATAACAATAGCAACCGTAAAACACATTTTCACTGTGTGATTTTTTTTTTTTTTTATCAAATTTTGTATTTCAATATTTATGTAGTAAATAAATTAAGATGATGTTATAAATTCAAATTAAATTAAATTGCGTACAAAAGTCGCTACAAATTTTCATTTTAGATAAATTTTAGCATATCATAATTTAAATAATTTTAAACAGTCACATCTATTTGCTTTAATCACTTTCAACTGAAAAATGTTATCTTGTCTGCACTACTACAAGACTATCAATAAAAAAAAAAAGTAATACGGGAATTTGATTAATACCCACAATCACATTTTACTAGTGAAGCAAGTAAATCTCTAAAGGACCCTTGACACATTTTTACAGAAAAACCAATGTTTTTTTTTTTTGTTTGTTGTTACTGCTTCGTAATAATTTTTACCAAGATAATAAAGAAATATATTTTTATTTGTTTATGTAATATTACCAAAAGATCGCAAAACAAAACATCCCTTGGGTTCTTTAGTACTAAATCAGCATAAGATTCAACGTGATAGGGATAGCCAATAGTTTTTATATTTCTTGTAAATAGAGTTCATCATTATACATAAATAAGCAAAATAATCTATACCATGAAATAAGGATAACTAAAGAATATGTATGAATGGGGCTTTGGCTATAATAAATCTTTTGCACACACAAACACATATATAAATAGATGTATAAAGAGTGAATGATCATGTAATCAAAAGTTCACCATGTTTTCAGTATTTTAGTTGTTATGGTGAATATAAATATGCTCAATAGTTTTTGGCAGTTGAAATATTTTTCATAAATACAAAATTATATTAAATTATCTATACAATTTGTATTGTAGTCAAAATATTGTATATTATTCTTAATGAAATTAGCTATATTATTATTATAATTAATTTTAATTGTATAACGAAATTGTTTATTAACTACATATAATAAATAAATACCTATCTTGTTATAACTGATTGTCTTTTTTATTGGGGTGGTATTTAAATGGTCAGTAAAAAGATTAAAGCGGTCAGTAACGTATTTTACAGTATAACTCGGTTAACGAGCTATTCACAAATTCTAAATGATATAATATGATCATGGAACGCAACGTAACGTAACATAGCCCTAGCGGGGAACTATATCTGGATCCTTTGAGAATTTTGAAATAGATTATAGTTTTGTCACTGACCAAAATTCTGTTAATTACTGACCATTTTCAATTTCTTACTGATCATTTTCGATTTTTTTATCGACCGTTTTAAATCTTTTGCTGATCAAATAATTTGTTCCTTTTTTATTGTATCTTTTTCGATTTACATTGGATATTATACTTCCAGAATGATTATTCTGTACTTCGCGTAAAAATATATCAGATTTACATATTCTGCAAAAATCTTTACAACATAAAACTGGACAACAATTAAAAAAAAGAAGGAAAATTACTTTATACTAACAGAAGTACATTAAAAGCTTTATTACACTTTTAACATATTTAATATATTTAACATATTTCTAATTTACAACTAATACGGTGAAGTAAATATTAAAAAGTTATGCGATTTCCATCGATTTATGTTCATAGAGCCCAAATTCTCACATAATCAACAATTAGCGAGGCATCTCTTGATAAATTTTGTACTAAATTCCATGTAGGTAACCATGAATTGCGCCCTTTCCAAAAATCAGATGTTGCCGTTGGTGATGTATTGGTCCACGGTTTTCCACCAGCATTTATTGCATCGTCTGGAAATAATGCAATACCTCCGACCGCCAGATTCATGATTAGGTAGAACTAAAATTAGAATTAAAAATAAAGATTTTTTTTTTAATTAAATGTCATATTTTCTTATAGAAAGCAATATTAAATTCATACTTCTTGATCAAATGGAGCCATATTAGAGGCTAATCTCCATGGATTTGAAGAAACTGGTGCACTTGTATCAAAACCCCCTCGACTCCAAAATCCAGTACCAGCTTTAACGGTTCCAGTTTCAACGTCATCAACACTAAATATGATTTTTTCTATTTTTTTTTTTTTTTTGTTTTAAACATTGATTAAGTTTTTTATCTTTTTGTCGACATTCTTCAGAAAATACAAACCTGGAGTCCATTCCATTTGATATCTATGAAAGTCATTGTTAAATCCATTTCCACTCTTAGAGTTTCGTGTATATTGTGTTGTTGGCCATCCATCTAATCCCGCATATGGTCCAAAATGTAACGTCGATCCAATTTGTTCAGCGCCAATATTCACACCATTTTGTATTAAATCACGATTACCTTTTGATTCAACCAAATCAATTTCACCCGATGATGGCCATCCACCGTATGCATTTTCTTTTGGCATAAACGAAATTGCTTTTGGGGAAAAATTGAAATAATGATAATTGCGCGTTAAAAAGAAACTGACCATAATATGGAAACATAAATATCCACTAAATACCTGGTAGTAACCAATCTCCGGCGGGTAATTTTGCACTTATTTCTACTTTACCAAATTTAAATGAAAATGAATCTATTGTACGAACGCTAGCACTACGAATTGGATTTAAAATTTGAGGTATTGAACCAGTACGCTCGCATCCATAAAATGATGGATTTGTACATCTAAAAATAGGAATTTCAGAATATAATTAAATTTAAAATATATTTTATTGATAATTTTAATTAATTAGGCTTCGTACTGATCAGCTTCTGAACCGCCATGAATATTTATTGTTCCGGCACTTAAAAATGATTCACCAACAACATCAACTGTTAATGTTGGTCGTATGTGTAGAAAACCTTCCTCACAAAATGAATTTGAACGATTATTTGTGTACCATTGAAATTCCCAATTCTATTGAATTTGATTCAAAATATAAAACATAAACTTTTATTTATTTATTTTCAATTTTATTTTGATTAAGTAAATACACTTACACCACCTCCTGCTAAAGTATTTTCATGTTGCCATTTTCTTATATCAAAAATATCAAATGTATCTTCAAATATTAAGTCACCAGAGCAATATTGTCCTATTTAATAGAACACATATAAATTAATTAATATTTATGTAAATCAATTGTATTATTTTGGATATGAATCGTCTGATTTTAACCTTTATGAATGGCATATGTTCCACTAGAGGTTGTAATTGAAGGTTCACATTTTGGTACACCTACACCAACGCCAACACCAAATGTATTTATAGGTCCAATTGCTGTTACAATCCATGCAAACGATGTAACGATATATATAATTACGTACATCATTATTGCTTAATTTACACCAAAATAATTTGAGAGAATTTTAAAATAAGTACTGATATTTAAATCAAAATAAATTGAGACTATAATAAAATTATGTTTAATTTTAACGTATCGATCGATTACACACTCTTTTTTATACAATTTTATCCGTACTTTATTTCTTACTAGTATATATACTAGAATTTAAAAACATGTAATGCCTTTAGAACCTCACATCAAAATAACATAGAATTGTCAAATATATCTAGCTTTATAGTATTATTCAAGAGCTCATGGCTCATTGAAGCGATCATAATGAGATTATTATCTTTTGCTATTTACTACAATTGATAATAAAAATGAAAAATCATAGAAAAAAGATTATTCATGAGAAATAATTCTTATATCATAATAAATTTTGTACCTCTACTCTTCTACACAAAAACTATAAATTATATTTCAGTAAAATAGCAGCAATAAAAATAAATCAATTTGCATTGATATCTATTACTGTGTTTGCAGTTCTATGAAATACTTATTATATATTATAAATTAGAGAAACATTTTCTGTACATATCGAAAATTAATTCCATTGCAGATAATTTTAATGAAATTTATATTTTTGGAAAACTTAAATCGTCTAATATTTTTCTGCCAACTATTAAATTAATAATACCACCAACGTAAAATCAAATTGAGGAAGTACTATTCTTTTCCCACTTGTCAAAACATTACAGAGTAAATCGAAATCTTGATAAAGCTCAGACACTATTCATACGAAACAGTTTAAGCATGTTTAAGCTTCAAATATATTAAAGAAAATAGTGACTGCATATAAAGATAAATTAGATCAAATCATGTTCGGTAACTCTAAGATTTCAGCTTCGAACAATCTTTTAAATTTTCTTTTTGTTAAGGTAAAAACTACGATTAAAATATTTAAAAAAAAAAAAAAACTATTTTGATAGATTACTTACTGTATCTGATCTGAAACAAAAAAAAAAAATAAAAAATAAAAATTATGATCGGAAAAACATGTCAACGATTGGCAATATAATTTTTTTTCTGTCGTTAAATGTTTTAAATGGTAAACTTTCGATTTTTTTTTTTTTGTAAATGTAATTAATTAATTATTATGTATGTAATTGCTTCGTTCAATTCTCTTGAATGAATGATGACTATTTCATTCGTTTTTATTGATATAATTGTTTTCTTGAAAGTTTTATTAATATTAAATATATGAATATAAATTATAAACATAAACTATTCGAATGCTCTTTTCTTTATTTTTGTTTAATTATACACAAATGTAATTCAGTATTTAATATTTTTTTATGTCGTAGATGATATATATAATATATACTATATCTGTCATTTTAGCCAATTAAATCTATTGTTAAGAAAATATAAAACCCAGAATCAAAAGTAATATTTAATTCAGTGAAGAAAAAACAAAACATAAACATCACCTATTTAAGTTTTTGCTTTAATTTTAATTTAAATAATAAACGTTAATAATCCTAACAAAACTATACAGAATGAAAATACATAGTTACAATTGATAACATTTAATTTGAATTAATATTTTGATTTATTAAAAAATGTTTAAAACCTCTCATTAATTTTTACAGAAGGACGTATTTTCATTAGAAAAATAAGCAACTATTTAAAAAAAAATAATGATTAAAAATTATATTTTATTGTAAATCTACATAATATTAAATTGCCTCAGGTGTTAGTGTGAATTCATAGCAACTAAAAACGACCGTAACGTGACGGCCGTTTTGGTCTTAAATGATGGAGGAGCGAAATTGACATATGTAATAAAGCACTCAAGTCAAGCTCCTAAAACGGCCGTCACGTTACGGTCATTTTTAGTTGCTATGAATTCACACTGATACTGCTGGCCAAATAAATAAATAAATAAATAAATAAATAAATATTAAAAAAAGTATTTTTATTTTTTTATAAGAATAGGAATACACATTATTTTTTTTGCGTTGTAAAATATATTTCGATTTCTTTGAAATTTTTGCCCAAAGTTTCTGGTAAATAAAAGTAAATAAAAATCACACCAAGAAAACTATTTATGGCAAAAATATAGAAAATTCCTTGAACTCCAATCCAATCAATGGCAAATGGAAATGTTTTAACAACAAAAAACATAAACAGATAGGCAATGGAAACCAATAAGCCGCCAAGTTTTCCTTTGACCTGTATGTAAATAATACAGAAATTATTGTCATTTTGATATAATAAAATCTATGTTCAGTTCATACCTCAACTGGTAGAATCTCTCCAATCAGACTCCATGGTATGACCAAAAAACCGAATGAACTAAAACAAACAAAGCCCAAAACACACAACAGTATAATGTAATCATTTCCTTTTTCTGTATCCATTAATGCACTATCTAATGAACTTTTGCGAAACTGCTCATAATACATATAAAAACCGGCAGTAAGTGTAAAAAATGTCATACCAATTCCTGATATGAACATAAATTTTCGTCGTCCAACTTTGTTTGAAAATCTGAAATTAGAAAATAATCAATTTATTATAATTAAGATTATGTACACGCTAGATGATAGTCATAGGTATGATTAACAGAAAGAATAAGATAAAACATACAAGAACTTAAATAGTGAAGAGTTTATCATTATTAATTTTTGTATGATTATCATCAAGTGTGTACTTACTCTAAAGGGTCTAGTTCACATAACAATGAAAATTAATATTTTATTAAATTTTCATGCTTAATCACTGATTTCTCAAAAACTATATATAGCTCGCATCTTGAATGTGAAAACTATTCTGAATTAATAATTCGAATGCTAACCATCTTACTGAAAGCAACTTATTTGCTAACTCTCTTGGCTTTCAGAGATATCTGCGATTTAATATTAAATTCATCGTTGTTGTTGTATTTCATGCTAAATCGCAGATTTTTTCGAAACCATAAGAGTTAGAAAATTTCTTCTAGTAAGATGTTGGCGTTCTAATGATTAATTCAGAATAGTTTTCACATTCAAGATTCGAGTTATAGTTTTTGAGAACAGTGATTAAGCATGAACCTTTAATACTTTTCATTCTTAAACTGTAACATTAATAATTTTCATTCTTATGTGAACTAGACCCTTAATAAAGTTAATATAAAAATATAAATTAATTACAATACTGAAACTATCGCCACTACAAATCTTATAACACCCAAAAGCAGTAGTGCACCATATTCATTTAAACCATTACCGAAATTACCACCAATCTTAGTGAATATATCCACGGCATAAAATATTATTACATAACCACCGGAAAATTGTTGAAACAGAAATATAATTGTTAGAATACAAAATGGTTTGCACACTTTTGGTTGAGTGTATGTCTTCCACCAAGACGTTTTCTCATTTCCATCAGGAATTATTTGTTGTTTACTATTTTGAATATTTTCTAATTCATATTGACATCGCTGAATTGGAAAAAAATAATATTAATAATGATTGTAATCTAAATTTTATTTTGATTTTTCTTACATCATTATCTTTATAAATCCATTTCATAGATTTTTTAGCTTCATCATATTTATTTGTTTTGAATGTTATTAGCCAATATGCGGATTCGGGTATGATTAACATCAGTAGATATGACAATATTGATAATCCACCATATATCATAGCAGTTGTACGCCAATTAAAAAATATGCCAAAAATGCATGTCAGCAATATTCCTAATGATACACACAAACTATTTAGGCTAAGCAGCATTGGCCGCATTTTAGGGTGAGAGATTTCGCTTACATATATTATTGTCACTGTTGTTAAACCTATAATTAAGCACTAAGGTATACTGAAATTCATTTTATTAGGCAATTTGGCCAAAACGACAAGTTATTTTCGATCTGACGTTATTTTGAAACTCCACCCATTTAACGTAAGTTTATACATTTTACATCGTTTTTGCACAAAATTTGTTTAACAGTAGGCACTTAGCGCAGATTCCGTAAACGTAGAACGTAAACGTTAGATTTTACATACAAATGTATGGTCTCTACGTTAATTTTGTATTCTTTGTACGGAAATTCATCGATGTATGTATGATATTATCTACAGATTAACGTACAGAAGTGATTTGTACGGTAAAACTTGCATATTATCAAACGTACATCGACGAATATCCGCACAAAGAAGACAAAAATAATGTAGAGATCATACAAAATTACGTAGAGCCCACAATTTTAAATGTAAAATTTAACGTCTACGTTCTACGTTAACGGAATCTACGCTAACTGCCTAGTGTGTAAAATTTTCACGCTCACGTAATTTTTCACACCTACGTCTACGTTAACGTCGTTTGCTCAAACTGCCTATTGTCAGTGTAGTTAAACCTATAATTAATCACTAAGATACTTTATTACTAACCAGTAGCTGTTCCTGCTAAAATTCGTGCAATGTATATAAAATAGACATTGTTTGCGGTATATATTAATATCCAACTAATTATAAATGGGAAGCACGTTGCTAAGGCGAGCTTTTTACGACCAAATTTATCCATTAATGGTCCTGTAATCAATGATCCGATAGGTAAAGATAAGGCCACCAAGCTAGCTACAAATATTCATGACTAAATTAAACTACCTAAGAGTAAAAGTTTAATTTTAAAAATATTTACCAATCCATGAAGCCTCACTTTTTGATATTTGAATAGTACTTTCTGGTTCTGCAAGCTGAGGTAGTAATATGGCTGAATAAGACATATTTATTCCAGCCTGAATGACTATTAGATTTATAATAAAACATGCCAACACCTGAAAAGCAGAAACAATAATATTAATATATACTTAATGACTGAAATGGATCCAAAATAATCTTTATAAGTTAAGTCCAAATTTTCGTTGTCTCACTGCTGATATTTTATTTTAAACTTACGTATGACTTTGCGTATGAACATATTACACCCAATGCTTGTATATTGGACTGGAATGCATTTACAACATATGTATAGTCTATTTTCATATCGAATAACTTTTATGTTGGCGTTATGAACCAAAAAAATATATGAATGCTCGTAAGAATTAAATATAAAGGGAACAAAACACTAAACCAATAATTATTACTTTACTACAGATTTCGATTGTTTGTTTCTTTACTTCATTTTTGAAAAACAAGTTGCCAATCGTTACACGACTTCATTTTTATGAAAAAAAAGGCGGGGAAAAAACGGAGGGACAAAAATAGGGGCAAATTTGTCCAGATTTCCAAAAGTTAACAAACAAAAAAATTGCGAAACAAATACTTTTTTTCAAAAAGAATGAAGTAAAAGAAATATAGGGATCGTGATTTTTTTTTTTTTGTTCAATTTCATTTCTCTTTTTTTCCGTTGGACGCAGAATTAAATCCAATATAGATTTTGGATTTGGTCTGTGATGGTCTTCGATTAGTTGAATTAATTTGAAGTTAAAATAAAGCTGCGGAATATTATTTTTCTTTGTTTATGAATTTAATATTCGCAAAAATGAAGCTCTGTACCAAACTAATTCGTCAATGCTTGTTTCTTTTAAATATCCTCGCAATAAATACAGGTTTTGATTTCAAATATTATTATATGCTATCAGCAGGGCCGAAGCGAGTCTTAGCAAGGTCTTAGTTTTATAAGATTAATATAAGAAAATATGGATCTTAAAAAAAAATAGTATTTTAATTATGTTTATTTTCTTATAGGCATTGTGTAGTTTTTTGTCTTGGGGGTCAATTCTTGATTCACTCGAATATTATTATGGTACACTGTTCGTATACTTTCGTTACGTACAATCAGCTTAATTTAAATTCTTTCACCGCTAAATCGATAAAAATAAGAATAATATAAAAGAGAACAATATATTCAACGTTGTTATTCGAATGATTTGCATAAGTGAGTTGTGAAATTACGAAGAAGTGATAAAATAATTTAAAATAACCAGATAGTACTACATACATACGAAAGTATGCGAACAGAGTACCATGCGAATGATTTTCGAGTGATTCAAGAATTGGCCCCCTGGGCATCGCAAAAACTCGCGGCGGCACTGGTTATGGAATAAAACTAACTTACAACAGAATACTCAACAAACATGTACACAAAATTAATTCGAAATAACTGAATAATATTGAATGTATCATTTATAATTATTAATAGGTTATTGGCTACGCAGCTACGCTGTATAAAATTACTCTCAAACACATTAAATGTCTTCTCTTTGGGCATTAAGCATTCATAAATATATTAAAATAGTTTAAATATTTTAAAATGAGCAACAGCAACTTATTACCTTGGTTTGGTAAATTTTATAAGTGCGTCAGAATAATATTATTTATGTTTTGTTGAAATAAAATGCAGTTATAATTTTTTTTTAAATATAATAAATTGCAATAGCATTTTAAAAGATAGATAAGATTTATAATGATGATAACGAAGCAAATAATCACTTGTATCACTTAAAATTCATATTAATTACATTAAAATTTATATTGAATCTTTTTATTTGTTTTTTATTTTCAATTTTATGTTTTATATTGGATTCCTTTCACTTCAAGTTCACTTTTTACCTTTTATTTTAATTAATACAAATCCGACAATATACAATAAGCCTATTGAGCAGCATTTAGTTTTATTAATTATTAATATTGTAATGATCATAAACCAGAGAGTAAAATAAGAATATATATATAAATATATATCGACTGCAGTTTTTTATATAAGCTAAAAAAAATGGTCTTCTTCTAGATTTCTTGTATTGTATGCGTTAAAAGAAATAAGCTGCCACTGTATCGGTAAGCCACTTTATTTTTCGTAAGCATATATTGGATTTTCCAAATCCGCGTCTCTTGAAAATATATAAGATTTGGTTGCGATACGTTTACTCAATCCTTGGAAAAAACCATATGAACACAAAAAAAAAAACAAGGTGCCAATGGATGACACGACTTAATTTTCGTTAAATTAAGAATGGTATCAAAAGATGCAGAATCTTGTGCTCGTGAAATATATATGTTTTGGTTATCCAAAAATCAAAAAGTAATATTTTTTTCCAACTTTTTCGCTAAATTGGGTCCCATGACCGAAAAACGAAATATGTACTTCAAAGCCAAACTAAAGTTATTATGAAGAAAGAAATATTCTGTGTTTGCCCATCAAAATCTGCTGCATTCGGAGAAAGAAAAGAAAATTTGATCCCAAGACAAAAAAAAAACAAATATTTCAAAATCTCAATATGTATAAGTATATTTTCAGGGACTCAAAATTCTGTGTCTTATGGTATATCAATAGAGTTGTTAAATGACCTCTGAGATTTGCATTTTTTAGACCTTTTTTCATAATACGACATCTACTTGTAAAAAAA
>JAABKK020056735.1:0-10908 GCA_011634745.2 Catotricha subobsoleta
ATGCGTTACTATGCGTTACCATGCGTCAAAATTTATTATGCTCTCAATTGACGTAACTTTTTGAGAAACGTAATACTAATATGTAATAACGATTTTTTAACATTTCTATGCATCACTAGAAAAATGAAGCCCTGTACCAATTTATTGGCAGCTTGTTTTAAAATTAGATTCACAGACATTTCTCAACCAAGTGAAATGATAATAATCTTTAAGATATGTTCCTCATCCAAAATGTATCAATAATAAAATTCACGTAGACCCACTCGAACTGGTTTCTGGTTTCTTTACCAACAATTGTGTATACTCGTACAATGTACAGTACGTTCCATCGTATCTACCATGAGCTTATATGTAGGTACGTTACGTACCAGCACCAGCACTTACATCATCATAATACAAAAACGGAGTCAAGTACATATATATACCTGATATATGAAACTTTTTATGTATATAATGTGTTTTGTATTTTAATATTGAATTAATGTAATAATAATATGCCGTCGGTCGAGCAAAAACGTATGTAAGGTGCTTGAATAAATTTCCGCGGCTATTGATAAAAACAATAAACATTTTTTTTTGTGTGTTACTCTTGTTATTGTTTACATTGTATTTAGATGTTATTAAATACGATCCAGTTTTTCGTAAATACACACAATTATATTTATATGTAGGCACTATCGTAAGCAAAGGTACAATGAATTTAATGTTCATAACATAATCATATTGAATATATGTGACTAACTGAATACCTATACTTAAAATGAATAATGAATTATGCTACTATATTAATTGACTTTAAATTTATTCAAT
This sequence comes from Catotricha subobsoleta, assembly GCA_011634745.2. NCBI lineage: Eukaryota > Metazoa > Arthropoda > Insecta > Diptera > Cecidomyiidae > Catotricha > Catotricha subobsoleta. The sequence continues at coordinate 811 of JAABKK020056735.1, forward strand.
ATAGTTTATGGAATAGATTGTTATGTGAGTACATAAAATAAGACATTAACAAAAAAATGTTTAAATCAAAATTGAAGACAAATTACATGCTGAATATATGTATATTGAACGTTGAAACGTTTGCGTTCACGAATTGGTGCGGTTTTCAAATTCACTACCAAATTTGGTTGAAAATTTTTAATATACGTGTAAAATTTATGATAGAAATCAACCGATGCGCTTAACGAATCATTAAATTCTATCGTGCAGTTAAGGTATTTGTTTTGAAATACGATGCATTCGTTGTTCTAAATGAATTGTTGGAATTTAATAAAAAAAAACAAAATATTTATTTTTTTTTTCATTAAATAATTAAAAAAAAAATAACATGCTCATAATATAATGACTAATTAATTATATTTTATTAAATGTTTATTTTTAAAATAATAAAAAAATAGTAATAAATATATATATATTCAATTGTAAATATATACATATATCTAAACATAAACTCCCCCAAGGTTATATTTATTTATCATTATTTCATGAATATTATTAAATATGTATTTGTTGGTGAGGTAAGTTGACGACTGGCTAAAAAGTATAAGATGGAACAGAATAACAATACATAATGAAATGAGATATTCAATTATTAAATAAAATTATATATATATATATTATATTATATACTCAAAACCGAACAAAAAAAAAAAGAAAAATGAATAAAACGAAAAACTAAGTGTCTAATGCACATAATAGAACATGTATTATACTTTTTGTGTAACTGAGTTAGTCTTATATTATATAAAATACGAATATATCCATTTTACTTTTGCCTACACATAAAACATAAAATGATAAAATATATACGCGAAAATAGTAAATTAAAATTAAAATTTATGCTTTCCGATAAAAACAATGAAAATGTTATAAGCAGATGTAATGTTGTCTTTTGCCCGAGTGATGGTTGTTTGTGTATTTTATTTTAATATATTTTATATTGTTGATATTATAATAATATTTATTTATTTATACTTTGTACCTACTGCCTACTTTTATGAAACTGTTTACTGCTAAAGGTAAAATATATAATATATAAATAATTCAAATAATGCAAAATAATATTTAAAAGAAGAAGAGTACAAAAAAAAAAAAAAAGGAAAGACTTTTATACAATTTATATCAGGTGTGTCTTTATTTACCATCTTTTTGTGTTCTGTTCATCTTGCAATAATAATAAAAAAAAATTATATTATTTAATTAAATATTATTTTCAGTTGCTTCCAAAATGCCTTATGGTGATCAATAAACAACAACATCATCATCATCATCACAGTTCACTAATTTGTTTCTATAATAATAATGTTGATTATTATTTTTATAGTGCTAATCAAACCAACCAAAAATATATGGACTGATGAGCGATTCGTTTGTTTTAAGCTAATTTTAATGATAGGTTTTGAATGATATACAGCAGGATATATATTGAATTTGTGTATTATTATACTAAATTATATCAAAATTTTGAAAATTTGTATGAAAGAATTACGCAATAGTACTTACTTGTGACGTGTGACGACTTATTGCTGGACTTGAATTTAATGGAAGAACGAATGTCATTGCATTAGATCATTTTGTTTATGAAAATGCATCTAAAGCACGGACTACCATCAGTATTTTTAGTTGAAAACGTAACATTTGTTTACGTAAATACGTTTATATTAACTTGATGTTCCTCACTAATCACTATATTTAAATAAAATAAAGGTGGGAAATTTTATGTCGTGTCATGTTTTCTATTTCTTTACAAATTCAAAGTAATATTTTATTGTAATTTGACATAAAATGCAATATAGTAATTTATTCAATTCTATTTAAAATCTTTAGTCACAAAGAGATAGAACAGAATGAGAAATCCATCAACATTATGTAAAACAGTTTAAACGAAACAAATTCACATATCAATCAATACAAATGAATTTCTATTGACTTTTTTTTTGTCATTTCCTTCTAAACAATTTTTATACTTGTTTAAAATCGTATATTAAATTTAAATTTATGGTTTTCTAGGCACATTAGATATTAGCTATCCACTACCATTTGCTCTGTAGTTGAAATAAATGTATACTTACGTCCTCTTAAATTCTAGCTAAACTATAGCCTAATCTCCTGGAAGACCATATTTTTGAGTAGGAATATTGATTTTGCTATATCATTGGACCTTGGACCAAGTCTTACTTAAATTAGGGAACGGAAATATTAATAATGCCAGTTTGATTTTATAAATCTGATTGTATAACTTTTATAAAGAAGAATTTATTCATTACTGTGAGCATTGTCCAATGTTAAATTTCTGATGACTTTTAAATATCTAATGTGTTTTTCTCTCTAATTTCGTTTATTAATAAAGGAGCATGTGTCACCGGCGCGACGTGATCCCTACAAACTGTATTCATTACAGCAACATACAATTTTTAATCAACAAATTTTATAAGACCATTTCGTACAAATGTACTTTTCAGCATATAAATAATATAACAAAACGTCTACAAATAATAGCAAATATAAAATAATACCTACAACACAATCTATGTATAACGAAACCACGATGTATTTTCATGTTCATTTTTCCTCATTCTGTTTATTTATTACCATTCTACCATCTTTATGTTATAACAGTAAAATGGCAATATATCACACACAACAAAAATCTTGATAATATTATATTATATGGAACGTATGTACGTATTTACTTACACTGTTCAACTTCAACTGTTCTGTGTTTTTATTATTTTATATTATAGATTATCTAAACATGCAGTTATGTGTCTCTTATAAAACTATGCAATATAAAGGGCCTTAGTTGTACAAGTACATTACTGAGGTAATGAGGAAATTGGAAAATTAACGGGTTTGAAATTTGAATAAGTTGAAGAGATGTTATAAAAAGACGTTAATTCGTGAATTTTGAAAAATAATATGAAGGAAAGCTATTTGATTTAGCAATGATCGCAGTTAATTTAAATTCCCCATTTTCGAGTTATAAGAAAATAAACAGAACATAAAAAGCATCTGCACAAATAAGTTTAACGATTTTCAAATTTTAAAATACTTAAAATATCATTGCTTTTTATAATTTAATCAATTTTCAAGATATTATTAACTAGTTTTAATTAACCATTAACATATTCCAAATTTTTGCAAACCTACCTCAATTTTATATATACCTACTCATAATTATTATGTTAATACAAATAAGATCCTTTTCATTAATTCTGAATGCACAGATATCCATCCATTTCTCTTAAATAACGAAAATTCAAATCCGTTTGTGTTTACGAATAAATATAACCTCGAGGATAAGAGCTTAAACTTAAATGGCAGGCCTACCACATCAACATCAACCCAACCTCATCATCAACATTGAATTTCACACCAACTTAAATATGTTCAAGACTTTCAAGATATCGATAATATTAGAATATTTATGTACGCTTCGTCGAAAATTTTGCGCCATGAACAAAAATAAAGTTGTGCAATTCAAGTCATACCATATTATATGAAATGATATGATATGGTTTTAGTTGGTGTTGCATAGGATCATATCATAGTAATAATAATGTATATAAGTTAGTATTATATAGGTATTATATAGAGACAGATTACCGTTGAGTGTTTGCGACATCAACAATGGTATGTTTATTTATACTATATATTTAACCATCATCAAAACGAAAGACTTGGTCGGGAATTATGCGGTTTGGTTTGGGGGGAATGGTTAGGTTACGGTAAAATTTTACAAGGAACATTTTGTATATGTGTGAATTTATATGTTTTTCAATTGCATAGGAAAGGAGGAATTTATCTTTTTCTGTATGACAACAACCTACCCGAAAATTTTTTGGTAAACATGTTTTTAAAGTGAATAGAGTAGAAAGTATTATTATGAATGGTGTTGTTGTAATTTATTGCACGTAAAGCACACGATAATACGCTAATGAACAATTTGTAATATGACATAACTAACTATTACTGAAAGATGTTTTAATAGTTTCAGAGTTATTAAGAAATTGCAGAAATTGTTTTTATTTTTTATTGTTATTTGCTAGAAGGAGCTATGTCTATGTCTATCTGTGTCACTTAGATTATTTTCTATAACAGTAAAAACAAATTAGCCAGAAGCTCTTTAAAACAAATGGGTGCTAAAAGCGAAAAGTAATACTTCTAAATCCCGCCTCTCAATCTCACTGTCTTTTCCAGACAAATAAGCAAAATGTTCTGGCAGGTTCTGAGTTCATTACGTACCAAAATTCACCAAATATTAATTCACATTAGTGCCAGTACTGTTTCTTAAAGCTGAATGGTAAAAAAAAAAAGAACCCATTATTTTTTTTATAGAATCATGTAGACCATCGTCATCCCATCCACAAGATTTTTTTCTTTTTCTTTATTCTCCTAAATTGATGTTACAAATATCAAACAATAAAAAATAATATCAACGCAATTTATAAAATAAAATACAAAATGCACATACACAATACTCTAATAGCTAAACATTAATAATAATCCTCCCCCTTTTTCCATAGAAATTTTTCTGAATCCGACGTGAAAGTCAGCAGTCACATTTCATAGCGGAAAAATGATGCTATTTTGTCTTATTATGCCACCCCTCATTTATATCACCTAAACATAAAACTATAATACATTTTTCGGTTTTGTTTTATTTCATTATTTGTCATAAATATTATATTGTTTCCGTTTGGTTAGCAATGCTATTTCTCCAAAATAAAATCTGTCTAGAAATGTTCTGAATGTTAAATTCTTATTATTTTGATAATTGGATCTGAATGAGCTACTATTATATGAATTGACGAAGTTGTGCTTACTAATTCTTACGACTACATGGCAAAGTTGTACAGAAGTCAACATTTTCAAAGTGGTTTTTAACTCATTTTAATCAGGAACTGTCGATAGGAATCAATTTTAACGTTGATTCAATCATTCCAAAAAGGGATTATTCCATATAGAAACTTACTGTCAGAATTTTGTTCAGAATAATGTTTACAAACTGTATGTGTGTCATTTTTTTTTTTATAATTAAAGTGTTCAGTTATGCATATAGTTGAACATAATTCAGACGATAATTTCAATAAACATTTCACGCAAAAGTCACTTGATCCATATAGAGCCACCCCTACTTACATCAACAAAACAGACAAATTGTTAAATCACTGAAAAACAACACAAAAAATAAAAAAATCTTATTTCGTCATTGTGTGCGATTTAACATTTTTCCTTTTCTTGTTATTTTTGGGATATGATACCTATTTAAATACACCACCTTAATTAGCTTAGCCAAATGTTTCTGATTAGAATAATTTGTGTTGGGTTCAATAAATCTCTATTTTCAAATAAAATAATAATATATACATTCGTAATTCTAGTTCTTTACGGTTGTTCTCATTTTGATTTTATTTGAATGAATGAATGAATGATTTTTATATAAAAGTCTTGCAACGCATAAAATCTACCTGCGGTTTTTAATTGAATTCACCATTATTAAGTAGAAAATGGTATAAAAAGGGACTTTAAACACAATAATTTTTTTGAAATTATTTAACTGCTTTGCATGTCTGATTATAAATATTCTATTTTTATAACGCTACTGAATTTGGATATTTGATTGTACGAGTAGCATAATTTAAGTGAATATATATTCGCGTTTCATTTCTTTTGTTTTTTTTTTCAAATTAAAATTTAAGTAATAACTTTGTGAGCTATAATTTGAAAAATAAAAAAAAAAATAAAACCATTTTAGAAGGCGAATCTCATCTTCAAACAAATTTAAATAAATAGTTTGTTTTTTTTTCTTGGATGAAAATGTATTGTCGATTCGACGCTCAAATAATAAGATAATCTCTGTTAATATCATCGATTATGCTACAGACACTAAAAATCCAATAAACCTCATTATAAATCTGCAAAATGTATTTCTTTGGATACCGCGCGCAAGTTTTTTTTTTTGTTTCTGTTCTTTATGTTTACTTATTTCCTCTTTTTCCGATACACCTATTTATGTACAAGTAGTCTCGTCATGTATTTTCATTATAAGCGATATCCCAGTCTCGTATATTGTTGTTATTATTATTATTATTATTATTATTATTTTATTATTATTAAACCATTCATCAATAGTTTATATTTATCTGATCTGTTGTTATAAATAAGAGAGCTGAAGAGCAAAGCTTAACACAAAACAAAACGTGCACCGACCGACAGTTATTTCATATATAATATCGAAGATTGAAAGAGGATATATATAATTTTTTTTTTATTTTTGATGTTTTGCCGAAAAAACGACACAAATGAAAACAAAAATTCCAGTAGCACTAAATATTTTTATTTTTTTTTTATTGCTTTTCTGGACATAATTTATAATTTTTTTCTTTTTTTTTCTGTTAAATTTTTTTGATTGTTTGTTATAGTTTTGATGTTATTCACGTTTTATTGTTATTTTCTTTGATCATCTCTGCGTCAAAATAGTTTAAATATTTATGGTGATGATGTTGCCTAACGAAAAAAAAAAAAACCAAAGAAATTATTGTACTTTTTTTTTCTTCTCTGTTTGAGTCGCGCAATACATGAACGTGACCTATAGAGGTCATTATGGTAGCAGGTATAGAGTTTTATTATGTGGAAATAATAATAATTATTTACTTTTTTTTCTCTATTAAAGCTGAAAGTGTTGTTATTATGGTTTGGTATTGTGGCTGTAAATAGACACAACATGTAATATTCATAGTTAATATACATTGCACGGTTGATTGATCTGCAATCATCAATCGATCAAGTGTAACGAATCAACACACTTTAGTCATTCAAACAATATTTTTCTTCTTCTTATTTTTTTATTTTATTTTTTTTTTTATTTATTGTTCGTTTGCTGTATTAAACCGTTTACACAATATTATAGTTTAGGTTGCATGAATGATGTTGTTGGTGCTGTTGGTGCTGGATAGTGTGGTAATAATAATCGGCATCTTTTGACTGGTCATGCTGTATCATCGTCGAAGAAGATGACGCCGATTCATACGTTTATTCAGCAGCAGTGCGCAGAGGTATATTACAATTATGTTCTTGGACCGGTGTATGGCAATATATATGTGCGAATATAAAATATTTAAGAAAAGTAAATTTTCGTAAAAATACTAATTAAAATTATATTTCTCAGTTTTTTCAGCAGATAATTGAGTATTTTTTCTTTTTTAATTATGCCGGAAATTTAAATCTGAATGGTAATATGATGTACAATAATTATTCTAATAACTATGCCCATTTTCCATTCAATACAGGAAATAGAAAATAGAAAATATTACAAGCTGTTATCTGAATGATTCGATAATGCAAACTGTTGTCTCCTAATCTAATCGTATTGTAAGCTAGTAGCTCTAAGTAATTAGCTATACATTGAGATATGGTGCGCCATGCGCCCATTTCATTTCCCATTGTGCCTACATGAAAGACAGAAACCAACTAAATAAACATAATTTTGGTAATCATCTTTAAGACACGCTAAATGACTCGAGAAAAACATGAACAAAAAAAAAAAAAATTAGAAGAAATATCGTAAGTCATGCTTTTGTATATCCCTAAATCTAAACAAAAGAATATTATTCTTAATTTATAACAAAGAATTTCTTATTTTCGTTTATTATATGGTTTGCTATTTGACGAAGTAAGATACCCACACTTTATAATAAATATCTACTAAAGTATAATAGTCTTCGCCCTTAACATGAAAATTGAAATTTGTAAAACTAATTCCTTTGTTGGCAGCGGTAAAATAGAAATGGCCATTTGCTCTTAGCTCTATTATTATGGATTGCGTTTTGTGTATATTAAATATCTATAGCTTCTGTATTTGTTATTTCTATAATGTTGTTGTTCTTGTTGTTGTTGTTGTTGTTGTTGTTGTTGTTGTTGCCTATGATGCTGATTTGTGTTATAATTATATGAATTTATATTATATTCTACCTTCAATACGGTGGTAGTAGTTGAAGTTAAAAGCGTCCAGTATTTTCTTATTTCTAATTGCATTAAACAGAATAAATCATAATTTAAATTAAATGATTTTTAATTAAAATATATGCGTTTGTGGTATTTTCAATAAATTAAGTTATCAGAAGTTATGATTTTAATTTAATATTTGAATTGAATTTGAATTTATATTGTTTTTCTTCGTACATATTAAGTATGTATGTATGTACAACATACGGTCAAACAAACCCTTCTCTTATATAATATTTTCCTTTTTCCACGACAATTCTCAGTTGACCAAAAGAAGATTAAAGTTATCAAAAATTGGTATTACATTTTTTTTTTACATGGTCAATAACAATTAAAAATAATATATATTTTTCATCTTTTCCTCTAATATAATTCTGAATTCAAAAATATAAGTATCGGTTTAGTGTACGAGCAAAGAGTGCAGCCGGCACCCACAAATCGAATACTAATTGGTTTACTTGCTGATTGTTAAGTAAAAATTTCAAGGGAAGAGACCAGTTACCAACGATTAACTTGGTGACATTAATAATTGATCATTTTCAAGTGAATATATTGATCAAGAAACAATTTAAACCATTATTATTTATATATTATAATGTAATATAATACTCTACGTATAGTCTCTCAAAACAACATATAATCAAAAATTATTTATAAAATAATAATAATATCATCAGCAATATCCGGCATTTTATAAAAATAATATATCGAGAAAATGTAAATGCAACATTTTAACATTACATCAATATTCAATAAACCGTATTATTTATTACGATACAAGCTCGGATAAAAACAATAAATCTAGTTATTTTCTATCTGCTGCTATTTTAGGTTGATAGAAACATGCCAATGTGAAAAATGTATAATTTTATTTAAATTGCGTTTATTCTAAAAACTTCAATTGTATCATCAGTGCAACAAAGTAGAGATGTTTTAAATATGCATTTCCTATTATATTTAAATAAATGTGGCTTGCAGGTACCTAGTCTAGATACGATTCATTCATGAATTTCAATTAGAATGACTTTCATTATCTATATCTACCAGCATTAGGATCTGTTCATCTGTTCAGTTATCTATTTATAAAGTAGGTAATGTATGCAAACAAATAGATAATTTAATTATCCATAATATGTCATGTTTTTGTGCTATTATGGGTTATAATTTTTATGTTTTTCATCGTGCTACATGACATAATTATAAACAGCACATATATATTTGTAAAAAAAAAACGAAATAAATCAAATAAAACGATTAAAATATAGATAAGAAAGTTTTTATACAATGTTGAGCAACTACTGTGCATGCATAGAACCATTTCAGTTTAAATTAGTAGTAGTTTTAAAAACAACAAAATGAGTTTTGCAGAGAATATAGTTTTTTTTTTATGTATGGACGATATTTTTAGATGAAATACAATTAAAATTCATTTGAAATTCTGAAAATGTCCATATTTTGTGTTGTGGATACAAAATTATTTTAATGTATTTAAAATAAACAAGATTAAAAATAAATATGAAAAATATTCACTTGTTTTGCATCTAAAAAAAACTTTAATAATTCATGGAATAAAATTATAAATCATTAAAAATGTAAGTTGAGCTTTTTCACTATTTAGATTTTTGCTCAGGTTTTAGTATTCAATACGATAAGATTCACAAAATTGATATTAAAAAAAAAAAAAATTAATATGAAAGTAATTTTTCGAAAAATAAGAAAAGTGAGCAAGATGCAGGATGGCAAAGAAATTAAATACAAATAAACTACTTTTATTTAATATAATACATTACATCAAAAACTTTCAAATACCTTACAAATTTCCCAATGCTTTCAAGTTCCCCTAGTGGTAAAGTTTACCTTAACAAAATACTTTAAAAAGTATAACAGAATTGATGAAATATCTTTTCCGTGGTATACTTTGAAGTAAAATATACCTTACAAAGTATACTAATGTATACTGAAAAGGATGTACTTGTACAGTGTACACTGATGTATACAATACCTAATAAAAAGTCACGTTTAATTAATTACACAGTGGAACAGCCTTTTTGT
>JAABKK020056746.1:0-10908 GCA_011634745.2 Catotricha subobsoleta
TAAAAATATATTTTAGATATGAGATTTAAAAAACATAGTAACTTACGTTACCGTTTAGTATGGAATGGCCCATATATCTTATGTAGAGTAGTAAATAGCATAAAATAATTGAGAATGAGTATATAGCCACTGTTATATACATTTAATAGATACTTCAATATTTTGTAATTTTATTATTTCCAAATAAAGAAAATATTAAAAGTAGTGTTCATTTATTTATTTATTATTAGAATTTATAATACTTCGTCTGCTTTCTCTTGAAGTCACCAAATTAATTTTATTAAATGAAAGAAAACAATTCGTGATAAGATTTGAAAGTTTAATAGAATTTTTTTTGTTATATAAATAATAATACTAAAATTGTTACAGAAATAGAATGAAAAATAGAAATCATATTATTTCCAATCGGTGGTTAATTAAAGCAAAATTGTAATTACTTTTAATCCATTTATTTTATTTTATTTTATTTTATTTTATTTTTTTATTTTATTTTTAAATTAAACTACAGTTTCATAAAATTAAAATTAATATTTGATTTTGTTTTTCTATAGAACAAAACGTATTACGAAGAGATTTCTTTGGTCTCATTTACAATATTTCATTCGAAAACTAAAATATAAACTCAAAATAATTTTTTAATGAATTTGGTATTACACAAACATAATTATTTTCTAAGCAATTAATTTGAAAGCGATATTACAATATTTATGAATAAATTGTGAGAAAAAAAAAATCTTATAAAATACGGTAATATGTGTGCATCATTCATGAACATGATGTTGATGGTATTGCATTCATTGCGCATTTTATTTCTATTCGTTTCTTTTTTTCTTTTTTTATTTAAATTTATTTACAAAATATATGTAATGAATAGAATTGGTGGCAGCGATGATGTGGCTTAGGTAATTTTAAATTTAGTTTTTTTTTTCAAAATTGGTTTTAAATTCGATAATTTCGTCGTTTTTATCAGTTTTAGTATTTTCTCTTTGCCAAACATGTTTGTTTCTTTTTTTTTAATGTTTCTCTAATATCAATCAAATATTCAAATAATTTTGTTTTTAATTCTAAATAACAATAAATTTTGGTTTGTTTAATAAATATTTTTTTAATTTTTTGTTGTTGTTATAGTAGTCATACTCTAGGAGGTTTAAAATGATGCTCAACAATGGAAGTTGTTTGTAAACCAATATCCATTAATTCAAATCCAATAATACCATCTTCAACTAAACTATCACCAGCAACAATATTATCACAATCGCAATCATCATCAACATCATCAACAACATTATGCTCATTTAATTCACTATTATTTCGATCCTTAATTAAATTTCGATGTGGCGGCGATGTTTGATGTTTGTTATCATCAAGTGATTTTGAATAATCACAAATTTTTTGAATAGATTTTGTTTGGGATTGATGATGTTGATATTGATGCGGATGATTTGGTATATTTGAATTGGTTGTAACTACAACAACCGGTGATTGTTCAAATGATACCGCGCGTACCTTACGATTTAATCGAATGCCTTCGTCTACTTGATTATTATGATTTGAATTTAATGCTTTATTATTACGAAAACTACCAGAACGTGATGAACCATTCTCTTTATTACGACGTGATGATGAACGATGTGGATGATGACGAGATGCGGTGCCACGACGACTTGGACGTTTTGGTTGATGTACCGATTCGGCACTAGCACTTAAGCCAATGTTGCCAACTAAAATGTTTGTGCAATTTTGCGATGGCGAATGATGCCGGTTTTGTTTTTAAGTTATTATTATTTTTTTTTTTTTGAATGTTCAGTTTATTTGTTATTGATAGTTGACCACGTATTAGAGAAGAAGAGAAAAAATTGAATGTTTTTTTTAGTTTTATTAAATAAATTTTGTTCATTCATATAAATATTCAAAAAAAAAAAAAAAATTAAAATTGTGAAAAATAAGAAATAGAAAAAGAAAGAAGAAATAAGAATGTTTTTAATTTAATATTTTTTGTGCAGTGAAAATGAAAGGATGATAAACATAACATAAATTGAATTTTTAGTGCATGTGCATTTATTTGCAATGATGCAAAAAAAATAATCTAGATTTAGAAATAAAAAAAAAAACAACATAAAACTAGGATGTGAATTGAACATACTAGTCTGCATGGCAAAAAGAGAAAAATATCAAAAAGGTGAAGAAGACAAAGAAAATTTTTAGCAGATATAAAAGTAAGACAAACATACACAAACAAATATACAAACAACAACAATATAAAAATTAAAAAAGGAAGACATTCTTGCCCAGTAACAAAGTCGATAAACATTGTAAATGTTCGTACAACAAGCAAACAATTTTCTTAAAGAACAAAAAAAAAGCATGTGGTTAATCACAATTAAAATTGTCGCCGATACTACGAAATATCAAACAGTCATTATTTTCATAAGAACGAATATCATTTTTGTCCAATGCGATAACATTCAATAAATAATTCATTAAATTTAAAAAGAGACATGCGCGATTTTCGTTTCATTCTATTGTGTTCAGGTAGAATTACTTTAAACGGATTTAATTAATTGCTCATACCCAGGTTCTAAAAAAATGTCTATTACATTTTATTTGTTAAATGAAAAAATGAACAAGATCGACTAAGATAAAAAAAAAAAAAAAAAAACAGCTCAAAACAAATAATAAATTTAACGTCAAGCAAAGAAAAAATTGAAATTTTCCAGTATAACGAATATCAAATATCTTCAATTAGTCAATTTTTCATTTCTATTATAACTAATATATATATTTGTTTCGTTTTTTTTTTTTTTCTTTTAACATATTCCTAATTCCAAGTAAGTACCAATTTAATTTGTTGGTGTTTATTTTGTTTGACTATTATTAAAGAATTCTTATTCAATCGCACACTCCAACAAGAAGAAAAATAAAAATGTTGGAATAACATCACGGTATAAAATATAATATTGATAAAGTTGAGATAAAGTATGAAAATAAATATCGTTTTAAAAGCACGATAAATTTTAATTCATTGATTTTAGTGAATATTATATTACTTTATTTTGTATTCTGCTTATAGATATTAACATTTTATAGATAATTGATTAAATAATAATAATTAAACGTTTCTACTTTCTTTTTATATTCTTTTTTTAATGAACTCATTTTTGACCAATCTATTGAATTTAATAATTTCTAATCAGGGATACAAAATATCTTCCGTTCATAAATAGAACTTAACCTTTATTTTTAGATACAAGTCATTATTTTCAATGTGTATCGAGAGATACTTACATTTAATTTTGACTATGTAGATTCTCTATACACTTACACATACTTTCAAAATTATATTCGATTTTAGCCGTATTTTTAACCAATTTTATTTTGATAGCGTTTCAAATTTTGTGGTTAAGTTACTACTCGGAAAATGGATCGCAATTGCTTTTAGATCAATGTCATAATTTTCAGAAATGTGTCTTCGTTACACTGTACTTTCTCACATTTTAATGTATCTTTTGCATCCCTGTTTTATAAATAATAACATTATTGTGTTACAAAATTATGTGAAAATAAAATGTCCCAAACAAAAAATATTTCCCGGATGGTTCCAGCCAACATGGGCGAGCTATTTTATTTTGTGTTTCTATAACTTTTTATGGTTGAGTCGAATGTGAATGTGGGACAAGTTATAACGTTCGTCCATACATTATTATATTAAAGATCGACTCAACCATAGAAAGTTTTAGAATAAAAGAATAAAATAACAGGCTTATGTTAGGTGAATCATACCGTATTACTCAAAACAAAATATATAGAACGAATATATAAAATAATAATTAATTCTAAGAGCTATTTACTGATAACTACCGACCGAGCTCAGTAATATCTCATGTACAGTACATATATATTTATATACATGTCATATATATGAGTATATGACCCATTATGAAATTGAATACCGTTGCATAAAAAAAAATGTTTTAAATTAAAATGAAATATATATATTCGAGCATTATTTTACATATTTTGTGTCTATAACACAAATACAAATCAAAACTGAAAAATTCATACAAAAAGAATTTCGAAAAACAAAAAAAAATTTAAAAAAAAAAACAAATTAATTCTTCATACAAACAATATTCTTTAAAAATGTATTTATCAAACAAAAGGAAATTAAAAAAAAAAAAACAAAAAAACAGAAATTAAAAAAAAATATATTATTTCTTTTTTCTTTAAAACAAAAAATCCAATACAGTAAAAATCATCATAAGAACACCATCATTGTTGCCACGCCGATGTTGTTCTTGTTGTTGTACATGCTGATGATGGTGATAATTATTATGATTTCTATGATTATTAATATTATGATGATTATTATTATTATTGATAATAGTGCTACTAAATGCAGACAATGATGATGACAATATTGAAGATGCAACAGCAAAACCATGATTCTCATTAATATTATTATTAACATTAACATGATTGATAGGTGAAGTAAGTAAAAAGTGTTCATTACGAAAATGTGCTAAATCGTCATGGCTATGGTATATACCAATTCCTCCGCCAGATGAAATTGTATGATTACCGGCACTGCTACTACAGCCAATATTATTTCCTGTGCTGCCTCCAGCTCCAGATGTTGGTGGACGCAAATGGATGTCAGCATTTAATTCTAATGAACCACCACGTCCACCTAAAAACCATTCGGAGCGTGTTCGCATTCGGGCTGTTTGTCGTTCGTGAACCTTTTGTTTTTTTTTTTGTTTGTTTTATGTCATATTTTTCGTTCGTGTGTATTTTTTGGTTTACAAATTTCAAAATTTATGATGTATATTTATGTAATAATATTGTTTTTGTTTGTTAGATTCACGAAGCATTTGAAGATGTAATTTTATTTTATGTGATGGAGCAGAGCGAATAGAAAGAGAAAAAAAATACATATTTGTTTTTTGTCATCATCACAGAAAATCACTAATTTTAAATATTAAAAAAAAAAATAAAGAAAATGTTGTAGAGGGAATTACAGATATTTTGAGAAAAATGAAGATAAAAATTAAAGTCAGATTTTAAATTAGTTGAAATGATTAAAAGAAATATACATATTTTGATAAAATGAAAAGTATCACAAATTATAAACAGGAAAGTGTGCTCTTCAAAAAAAAAAAAACGAGATTATTAATATTAAGAAAAATGAAAAGAGAAAAATATTTTTGTGATTTGATGAAAATAAATTAGAACCAAGAAAAATTAGAAAAGAAATATACCGCAACATTTCTACAAAAATTAAACGAATTATACCCAACACTCTTTTTCGCAAATAGGAATATGTTTCATTTTTTTTTTTTTTTTTGTTTCCTTTTTTATAAAAATTTAATTACTATTGATCTCGCACAAATTGTTGTCAAAATGTTATATTGCAATGCAAATTATGAAATAAAATGAAAAACCAAATCCAAAAAATAAAAAATAAACATTATATGATTTTAATATATTTGCTTTTGTACAAAGGCAAATTTGTAAATATATTTAAAATTTTATATATTGATATGATATCGATAAATAATAATGTAATGTTACAAAACAAAAACCATCACCATCATTCGTTTAATACTATTATTATTTATGGTATATATATATATGTTTTTTTTTTTTTTTAAATTGTAAAAATGCCAACTCGCAGCAAATGTAACTAAAATAAAATACTATTACAAAACAAATCAAATGAAAATAAAAACGAAAAAGAATAAAACAAAAATGAAAAGTTATTATTATGATTATTTTTTTTTTTTTTTATAAGGAAGAATGAATGAGAAAAAGAGTTATTTTAAGTGAAATGGAAAATGAAAAGATAGAAGAAAATTATTGAAATGTTTGATATTCTTTTTTTTTATTTATTTTTTTTTTTTTTTTAAATAGAAAAATGTGCAGCAGATGATAAATAATAATCCCTCACCTGAGGAAGATAGGAAAGACTTTTTGTACTTTCGGCATATCGATTGACAGCTCTCAATTCATCCATTGTCATATCGTGCTGTTGTGATCGACTGGAATGACTGGAACGTGATGATGAACTACGTGAATGATTCGATACGGCAAATAAACCGGGACCTTCTAACGATACCGATAAACGTGCACATGATTCAAGTAATGTATGCTCTGGAATTATGCCCAATGAAACAGCACTATTGCATACAGTTGAACTGGTTGTAGTTAATAGGGCTGGCGTTGATTGAGATTCTTCTTGATCTATTTGCGTATATTTGTATATTAGATTGAATAATTAACTTAGTTATTATATGTATTTAGAAAATAATATTTATATATTTATATATTTATATTTTTTTAATAAGTGAAATGAATAGAGCGGTTTTATATCTTACTTAGACCCCATCGATCACATTGACATTGTAACCATGTTTTTTCTGTTTCAAGCGATAATTGTACTTAAATTAAAATGAAGAAAAAATTTCAAATTAGAATTGTATTTAATAAATTTAATAGTTTGAAAACAATATATGAAAAGTAATTGAAACCATTATGGGATGATATTCCAATTAAAAATCAAAAGATTTTAATTTTTCTTTTAGATAAAAACTTACAAGCATAATTCTGTTGGGCTGATTTTCCTCTAGGCGGAGCTGGATAACGAAAGCTACATATCCATTCATCTTGTACACGTAAAACACGTCCAGTCACACGCGCATAATATTCATAATTGTCACGTCCAAATAAATCAAAAGCAGCAAATTGATCGATCATTTGTTTCATTATTTTTGTGGCGACCTAAAAAAAAATTATTTAAAATTATTTTCTTTTTTTGTATATCATAATTTTTTCAGTTTCTATTTTTTTTTTTTATCAGATTCTAATTAAATCTCTCTTCAGTTAGTATTTTTTTTCGTTTTTCTTTTAAATATAAATTTAAATTTCCTTTTAATTATTTGCATGCACAATTAAACGTACTTTCAACTATAAATTTATTATAATCTAAAATGTACAGGCAGAAAAAGAAAACATTTCATTTAAGAAAACATATATTTATTAAAGATGTATTAACAGTTAGAATAAATTTACGTGTTATATTTCGGGGCTTTATGATTAAATAGTTAATTCATAAATAAAATTTCAAAAGTATATATGCGAAAATCATAAATATTTTTAATATTTCTGCGTTGAATAGAATATATAAGACCGTATTTTGACCTATTTTACGGTGGCCGGGTCCCATACAACAATTGATTATTATTTTTTTTAACTATCAACGATCTAAACAATAAATTATAGTTTATGTTTTTCGTAAAAAAAAAAAAAAAAACTATTTGCAGAACAGATTTCTTTAACCGTATTTTATATATAATTATACATTACATTGTATATCTATATACATAAAAAAAAATTTTTGTATAATTTCTACATTAAATAATTTTGTCGTTTTAGGTTTAATATTTTTATTATTAGTTATTTAGAGTAGTTTTTGTTGAAATTTATTAAATGCACGCTGAGTTGGTTGCGCTATAAAGTATTTGGAACACGAAAATATTTGCGATTTTTTCTTCTTCTAGTAAATCTACCGGAAATATAGATGAAATTTATTTGAACGGAAAATATTAATTACATAGAAATTATTGTTATTTTTAATTTATATTAATTGAAATAATCCAACAAAAACCAATTATTTTTTATTTATCATATAAAGCAAATAATTAATTAGTAGATTACGTAAATATTTTGCGATAAATTTATAGTCTATGTGCGTGAAATTTGATTACAATAAAATAATTATAATTAAGATATTTGATTGTTTGTTTTCACCTTTAGCTAAAGATCTCTCTAGAAAATTAAATAGAAAAAAGGACTTTTCTTTTGTTGCTGTGTAAACTTTTTAAATAGTTAGTTTGTATACATATTTTTTTTTTTATTTATTTATTTATTTATTTAAGTTGCGGGCTTGAATAACAAAACACCAGAAGATTATTTTATGTTAATTCTGTTGATATTATCTTACTTAAATAGTAAGTGTGTCTGAATGTTCAGTTTACTCTCAAAACTTAAGCATTATTTGAAGTCGTTGCTATTTTAGTTTTTGGTTTCTTTGTTAATTGTTATTATATTTCGGAATACAAATACGTCAATGAAAAAGTTAAATATTACGAATTTATAGTTCTATAAATATATTTAAAAAAAAAAAAAAAAAAACATTCGCGCAAAGTTCTATTCGGAACAACAATGAACTTTACACTCAATTGTATTCAATTTTAATTAGATTTTAAATAAAAATTCTGATCGTGAATATTAGTCAATAAGAGTTTACAAGAAAAAAAAACACAACCGAATCTTAATTCTTCGTAATATTCCAGAAAATTAAATATCAAGCAACAATTAGATAAAAGATAAAAAGCATAATTTACAATTTTTTTTTTTTATTATTATTTTGCAACAACAAATTTCATTCCCTTCTGTTTTGACGACAACAATTAAAATAAATCGCATGCGAAACAAATGATTATCGTAATAATTGAATTATTGTCCACTGTGTTTGTTGATTTTCGTAATACATCAAAACATTTAAAATTTAATTTAAGCATGAAAATTGTTCAATAATTTGTTTGATGGTCCATAAAGAAAAAAAAAAAAAAACTTTTGTCGTTAACCAATCTGATGAAATGGTTATTTAAAACCGTTTAACACAATACAGAAATACAATTATTAATCTTTTTCTGGTTTTCATTTTAAGTATCGTAAATCTTTTATAAAAAAATAATATATATTCAAATAGAAATACCTATAGAATTTTCTTTATATTTAAGTATAATATTTCAAAAAAAAAGAAAATTAACTTACATTAACTTCCGCCTGCAACATTGAAGCCAAAAAAAGAAAAAAGAGAAAACAAGCGTATAATTTACAGCCAAGTTATAAAAATTAAATTAAGAAAACACGTACAAAATCAAAAAGAAATTGGAAACATTCTGATATGAAAAATTATATATGAAAATGCTGATGTTCAGTTTAGCTGTTGTTCTCTTAATCAATTAATGAATTATTGATGAGAAATGGAACGATGTTTTTTTTTTTAAAAGCTAGATTTTCATTAGTCAATTTGAGTCCAGATTTCTAGCTTATGCATCATACTTCCTTATATTTATTTTGGTTTTTGGGAATAGATTCCAGATTTATCAAAAGTTAAAATTGCCAATTTATTTGCGTCGTTGAAAAATATTTAAATATATTATTATTAAATATTAAATACAAAATTTTCGAACCATCAAGTTTTCAAAAAAAATTCAAAATATTTTCACAACAAAGATTTCCTTTTTTTTTGCAATCAAACAACAGCTAAGATGAAGATGCATTTGCTTAATCGATAAAAAAAAAAAAAAATGGAACTGCTTTAAATTTTATTAGAAACTATTTGGTGTATAAGATATAATATTTTCATCATTTTCAAATTAAAATATGCACTAAAGTATAAATATTAAATAAAAATATTTATAATTTGAATATATTTTAAACAAAAGACTCATTTTCTACGAACATATACATAAAAACAGAAAAATAAAAACAAAACATAATTGGGATTTGTGTTTATATAACTTTTTTTTTGTTTTTCATTTTTCATTTCTATAAAAAGTGTTTTCACTGTTTCAATTGTGATGTGACAAAAGGAGACAACAATAAATATAGGCCACGTCAATACTAAAGCACATCAAATACGTAAGTTTTTATTCAGAAAAAACGTGTACAAATACAAACAACGATATTTCTTTTTATTTATTTATTATATTTTTCTTTTTTAATTTAAACAATTAACACCTTACTTATTTATTACTAAACTACTAATCAGGGAAAGATGGATTGTTGAATTCTCGGTATAATAAATTTTAATGCTTGAGTAATCATAATTACTTTCTAATGTTACAAGGTAAATAATAAACTGGTATGAGAATTACATATTAAGTAAACGGAATTATTATGAATTACATTTAATGTATCGCAAATTAGGTATGAATTTAGTACGATTTTTATCTGAGAATTGAAAATGTACAGTAACAGATACTTACTTATTATGGGAGAGTAAAATTATTTCAATTATCTACGCACGAATCGAAATTCAAATGAAATTTACTAAGTATGTATTAATATATCTTAAATTTGCTTCGCAATTTTCACGAAGGAAACTTTCTGTTCAAAAAATATACAATACGACCTCTTATATTATGGAACAGATTCAATATACAAAATTAATTCAACTGAAATTGAGATGCCTCATGAGAATTTTTTTTTTTGAGACAGCCATGACATAATAGGTCCTTTTTTACAAGTTTTTTTTTTTCAAACGTATTATACTACGAAGAACCAATTAATTAAACAAATATCATAGTTTCAGTTTAAATTATGGAATAAATAAACAGATGTATCATTTATAGTATTGTTAAAAATAATCGTCTTTCAATCATATTAATTCTGCATCTATTGTATCTTTATAAAATACAAACTTCATTTATATAATAGGTAACAAATTTATCAAAATATTTATGAAAAGTCTTAGTGATATTTCAACATGAAACTAGTGCAACATGCACATATTTGAACATATATTGAATAACATATACATATTAATCAATGTCAATGACTCTTTTCTCACTGTTGATTGCACGGTTGAGTGACATTCTGATGGTTTGTTGTTGTTGGAAATATAATAATTTGAAAGATGGCAATTAGAATTTTACAAAAGACTGAATTGAGTTTGACAATATATTTGTTTGTTTCAGCTCGATGTCACCGGGGATGTCCTGTCCATGGGGATTAGTGTGGAATATCAGTTCTCTATATGAGGATTAGGGTGACCCAATTTTGTATGGAGATATTAAAGTGTCTTGGATTTCTTAGCCTAACATATATATGATAGGATTT
>JAABKK020056757.1:0-10907 GCA_011634745.2 Catotricha subobsoleta
CTGAGACAAGCACCTCGAAATTCGCAAAAAAAAAAAAAATATGACGGTAATCTTGAGACAAAATGCAACTCAGAAAAAAGTGGTACCGGGGGTCTTACAAAAAGTCGATCCACCCTATTGTACAACCTTTTATATATATACGAAAAAAATGGTGACTTTGAAGCATCGATAAGTGTTAGTTGGGAATGCAATACCCATTGAACACACTCTATGTATTGAAAATGTCTTTGGTAATATTAAATTTTTCATTCTTATCGTAAAACAATTAATAACTTACACAAGAATATACAAACATTTAATAATTTTTATTTAATTTTTTTTTTTTTAATATATTTACCATTTGATTTCAGATTTTATTTTATAATGTTGCTGATTCTATTCTTTTAATTTATACTTCTTTTGTTTATCTTTTTTTTTTTTTGTTTTTTGAATAATTTATAGATTATGAGTTTTATTAATCTGTAACAATATAATTATAATCAAGTTTTTAATGTAAGTTTCTATACTAATAATAACTAGGGAATTGCTTAAAATTATATAAGAACTACTTAATCATAAGAGTAAAATTTTCAATTTTTTTTTTTTTTTTGAGAATTTATTACGTAATTGTCTATTAATTTGAAATTATACTTTACAATTTACTAATAATTAAAATATATAATTTAGGTTTTACATGTTTTTCTTTTTTTATACATTGAATTTGTATTCATATCTGGGTTGCAATTGTAATCAGTAATATGAATAATTTAATAACTAAGATAAACTAACTTTAGTTATTATTATTATTATTATTATTTTAAATGTATTTATGTTTAATTTTATTTTTAAGTTTAATCGATTAATTAGAATATTAAATATTTCACATTCATTTTAATTACATTTATGCACTTAATTTTCTAATTATAATGACAATAATTTAACAATAATTATTTATTTAAAATAATTTGTGTGTATCTGTAATTGTTAATTAATGTTTAAATCTATCTAAAAGAGTAAAATAAGTTTAATTGAAGCAGTTTTTTTCTTAGAACTCCCATATAAAGTTTTACAAAAAAAAAAAACAAAAAAAAAATGTTAGAAACTCTGTTTCTTAGAAAACTATAATAATAAAATCGAATTTTTTGGTAGAATAATAAATTAAAATTATATTAAATTAAGTATCGTGTTTACATAATTCTTTAGACTCAATTATGAATTAAAAGTGAAAATTAAAATATTTTTTATTGATTAAAAAATTTATTTGATATTTATTTATTTATATTTTCTGCACTGCCGACATTCGGCATAACATTTTTTATGAAAATAATAAATAAATTAGCAGCTGAGTCACTACAAAACTATTTTTTTATTGAATGTTCTTCAACTTCGATATATTATAACTCTATTTTCTTTGTTTATTTCAATATTACAATTAGTTCATTTTCTCTAAATTTTCAAATTTTTAATAAATGAGTCTAATGGCTTTGTAAAGAAAAGACTCTTCTGAATAGTATATTTTCATAACAGCTAAAGATGTTGATCATTTAATGATAGTGAAAGAAGTACACATCACGACGTTTCCAACCATTATCCCATCATCCTGTTTGTTCAAACAATGTATTAAATTGGATGTGGATTGCATAGATTTAAATATATGTCCAATGAATATATAAAAAATAATAAATAACTTTATCAGGGAGTTTTTTTTAAAGATTTTTTTTTACTGCGGTATCGTCAAACAAAAAAATTACTGGAAAAAAGTGAAAAATATGTTATTGTGTGCCAGTTCAATTGTAAGTGTTTGATGGACTGGGTGTCACGTTGCACGAATTTTTGTTTTGCTGTTGACTGCAAAATCATAACATGAAAAAATACTAACACAATCGAAATTTAAACAATTAAATGCGATGTTACGCTTTTTAATAATATAACATTGATCACAATGATCACCTAATATTTTAGGCGTTTACGATTTTTTTTTTGTTTTTTTTTAAAGATAATTTATTTCAATTATCATTAATACTATAGCCATATCTCAATCCATAATATCTTAGCTAAATTCAGATAAACTCAATTAAGTTTAGCCAAAGAATTATGAATTGAAAAACTACTTATAAACTCTGTTCCATATAAATTAGCCAAAGGCATTTGCTAAACTGTATATATGTCCATGTTCATGTTATATATATGATCCATGACTTCAATATAATCTTAAAATTAAGTGGCATTGATTATTTTTTCATTTGCTATTTTAATTAATTGTGTCTATATTTAAAATCCCCTGTATTGGATACATACATTTAAGAAAAAAAAGAAAAAAGAAACAAACAATAATAAAAATAGTTTTGGCTAATTTATATGGTATATATATATAATATTATATTATTATTGAATAATCTACACTGAAATTGATATTTTATAATTTTTTTTTTTTTTTTTTTAATGCTTTTTAATGCTTATTAATGGTTTTTAATGCTTTTTAATGTGTTTATAATAATTCTTATTGCTTTTCATATATAAATGTTTTCTGTAGTCTATTAACCAACCAAAACCCTTGATTAATTCTAGTTAAAATGCTTTAATGAACTAAATTGTTAACTACTTATTATTAAGATAATTTAAGCCGAATTTAGAATGTTTGGAAGATTTTTTCAAAATATGAATCATATTCATATTCATAAGATTTTCATTGTTTTATTTTATAAATAGGAACTAAAGAGTTTTCTTTGTCACAATTTAAAATATTATTCACATAGAATTTACAAACAACGAACATTCAAAAGATATGAATAGAATGTGATTTGTTATATAGCAAATGTCGATTTTCTATTGTTTCGTAATAAAAACATTAAACTGTTTGCTATTATTGTTAAAGTGAACGAACAACAATATTGTTCAGTCTTAAAATATTTACTATAATGTGAAGAAAAAAAAAAAAATTAAATGATATATTAAAAAGTTTACTCTCATACTTCTTATAACTAGTACATAGAAAGATCGTGTCTATGTACATTTTTTTTTTTTTATTAATATATGTCTAATCGTTTAGAATATCTTAATAAAAATTTCGATCTTGTGCATCTGTTTTTCTATGCTTATTCAGCTCTGTATTATTATATAGATCAATTGAAACATATAAATTGGCCAACGGTACGATTTTTGGAATTTGCTGTATATTTTGCATATGATTTTAAAAATAGAAAATTAATTAAAATTCCAATAAACAAAACACTTACTTTTATGGTTGTTTGGTATCGCCAAACAACCATACAAAAAAAATAGTTGGCCTCTATTTATATATGGAATTAAGTATATAATAAAATTATTACAAATTTTAACGCAACCTTGAATTACTTTTACCTATTATATTATTTTTATTTTTTAACAATCGCATTAACAGTGGAAAAACATCAAACATTTAAACATCAAAGACATAATTGGTTTAATTTTAATTCTGATTTAAAGAAGAATGAACTTTTGATTTTGAAAACGTAGCTCTGAATGTGATTCCCAAAAGAATTCGTTCATGATATATATTTTATTTTCATGAAAATATTTTTGAATCTGAAATATTTGCATTATGTATCAGAATGATACGCTCACACTTTAGTGTATTCTTTCTCTTTTTTGTTTGGAAAACTTCAAGGTATTTATATTGTTTTCGAGTTAGGGAACAATCACTAAATACGGTTCATTTTGCTTCACACGTTTATTTGTTACTGTGTCTACGCATCAAGAAAATGTTATATTTATTAAATATTTTTCTTTTTATTATTTGAACAAATAAAGTCGAAGCTAAAGTTGACAAGTAGATGGGTCCATCCCATAGATGCAGACGAAGGTATATTTTTAAAGCTTTCCAAAATCAATTGAGCTAAGTATCATATAGAGATTTTTAATGCAAATGTCTTTTTTTTATGCTCTCAGAGTAGTGTTTTTCAATTTTTCTTAAGTAACGGCCTTTTCAGCATATTCACAAATAACGGTAACTCCATCTATGGATGTAATTAAAAGAAAAGAAAAAAAAATGTAAGAATTAACTTCATTCTCAAAAGCTCAATGAAATATTCCATCATCGCTCCTTCTGTACCAAAGTATTATTAAATTAATTTTAAATTATATCACATCTAACACTTTTCGTGATTTTTAATCAAGATTTCATGTTGATATTAGTTTTACATTGGAGAAAAATATCTCTGCATATAAATAGCATCCTTTTCTCGATAATAAAATCTAGTGATGAGCTCGTAAATCGTAATCTACCGATACCAGTTTATGGTATCTGATTTAAATATTAAATTCGTAAAATTTGATAAAAAGAAAATGATTTATCGTAATTACGAACTGTCACAAGAATTTATGGTAACTTATGCTGATCTACCATATTTTTTAAAGCACAACATTTGCCCATCGCTGATAAAAGCAACAAGATATCTTACAAAAAAAAATCACGATAAATAATTAAAGCTTTATTAAAATCATCATTATCTCTCCAATGTATGCAAGGTTTAAATATTTAAGTGGGTTTTACCTGGTAACTTCATACAAGTAATGGACAGTGTACGAATTCTGAAATTTCTTCAATTTTTATGTACAAAAAAAAAAAAAAATATGAAGACAGTTCAGAAACCGGACACTCACCATTACCTCTATGGAGTTACCAGGTAAAACCCGAATAAAGAATTTTTCAAATAAAATTATCACAATTAACGTAATTCAGCTAACAATTATTTATGAAACACTGGCCACCCGAACTATCTTTATGAGAAACAGAGACATACAAATAAATATAAGAAGTTACTTAAATTTATCTAAACGATTAGATTTTAGAATACAATTAATTACATGTGATAAAAATAGAAAATAAAGAAATTTTGTAGCTTCTATATTCTCTTACGAATTCTGATAATAATATGTTGGTAGTGCTGACCATTATTTATATATTTATAGAAATTTATTGATTGTTAAAAGGTGCCATAATTGATTATTCATCAAAACTTATGGTAGTAATGCATCGGCTTAGTCCATAAATTATTCTTTTATTCTCTAATCAGATTTTTTTCTTTATATTCTCTGTTAAACTTAATGTTCATAGTGTGTACAGAAGTAGATTATTCTAATATAATAACGTTTTATCTTATAAATATTATAAATAATAATCGTACTCTATAACACTGTTAAAATAGTTTAAAATTTAAAACTGAAGTTTATTTGATAACAGTTTAGAATTGAAATAGTAACTACCTAATGAACACGATTACTAACTTGATTACAAATATTGCCAATCGCAAATCTACTATAATTAAAATTTTATTTACAAGCCAATTTCTGTTAATATATTTTTACTATTTATATTAATTTTTTGATAAATCAATTATTAGTAATCATAATATCGGCAATATTGATTTTAAATGGAACGCAGACTCTCAGTTATTAACATTAATAGCTGCAATGCACTTAAATACTGTTCAAAAGTATATAATTGTATTATACTGTTTATATTCATGCAATATTTTAAATATAATTTTATCAGGTAAATGTAAATATGGTTTTGTAGTGAAATATAATATACATAATACATATATCATTTAGGGTAGGCATTAGAGTAATTCGTTTCGCAAAAGTTTTAATGTTTCTAAGTTCAAAAGGTTTTGAGTGACGTAAAACTAAAAAAAAATTAAACCAGACTTGAAATTTGAAATTATTATTGCGTTTTTAACACAATTTTATGGTTTTTGATTAAATATCTGATGACCTAGAGAGAGCCACTATGGCTTCATTATATTGTGGTTCTGTAAATCTGTCTAAAAGTTATAAAACACAGAAAGTTTAAAAAAAAAGTTCGTGTTCTTTGATCAGTGATCAAATGTAAATGGAAGCTTAACAAAAAAAATTTTAGAGAAAAAATTGAAAAACTTTTGAAATTCCCATACAAGACACGAACCACCCAATATTGCAAATAAAATACCATAAATTTATGCTATAATTCATTTGCGTTGCTGTTTCTTTCGATGGACCTCAAGTATGCTATATGCCTATTGCCTATTTTTTGTCGATGTAAACCATTATACATATATAATATATATATATATATTTCATAACAATAAATTCCCAACAATATTTTTCATGCAAATTAAAATTAAATTCAGAGTTAGAGATTCAATTCTCATGTATTTTCTTAAAATAATTTTTTTCTGACATCACTATATGCATTTTACTTTATGTCGTAAGATTATTATTATTATTATTATTAAATTTATTATTATTATTATTATTATTATTATTATTTATTACGAATTATTATTATTATTATTACGAATTATTACTATTATTATTTATTATTAATTATTATTATTATTTATTATTATTATTATTATTATATATTACGAATTATTTTTAGAATTTTGTTAAGTCAATTCATATTTCTACTACATTCTTAAATTCAATATTTGCTTTTAATAATTTTAATAAAATAATTAGTCATTAATTAAATCTACATATTATCAATTTAAACATTTAATTTTTATTCAATTAATTAGTTATACCATTTTAATTTGTCATAACATGCAATTCGTGAACAATACAAATGTAAAATATATTCATCAGTTGGGCTGAGAAAAACTTTTCACTTTATATTTGGTCTTATGTTGTTCAGGATTTTGTGTAACAATTTTTTTTTTTTTATTCTTTTTTATTTTGATATTTTTAAATATTTACAATAATTATATAGTTTCATTTATTTAAATAAGGTATAAATCTTACGAATTTGCAGAAAGAAAGATTGTAAATTTGGTGTTAGGCGCATTGCAGATGCAATTCATTGCGAATATTTTATTATTAATTCTCTGTTTGTAAATTAATAATTGTGTATGGCTGCGCAATACATAGTTTCCTTGTCGATGTTATTCTTATGTAACCATGGAAAGCTCGATAATTTTTAACGCGAAAATTGAACAAATATTAAGCTGCACAACCCAAGGAGCACAGTGACCAATTCGTGACTAATTCATGACCAAATGGTCAAATGTGGCACCACAATGACGACGGAGTGACCAATTTGTGACCAAGTGACGTCATCGTGACCTTTGGCCATTTTGTGTTCCTTGGGAATATACTATAGAAATATATAACCGTAGTTTAAGTTGGTTATTCAATTCTGAATACTCTCATTCAGGCTGAATGTATCCTTATTTGTTCACTTTTCAGAAACTTTGTTCTTATTTGCCCTCATTTCTCAAACATTTTATTCTTATTCTTTTTTTTCTTTGTTTTTTGTCAATTCAGTGTGCAAGGTCCAAGTTTGTCGTATTTAATATGAAACATTTGATTACTTAATATTTGCTTCGTGGTGAAACTTTATTAAAAAATAATAAATTGTATCAATTCGAAAGAATTAGTAATAAAACAGCAGTAAAATTAGAATTCACTTTAGTTTAAAATATTCGCAATAAATGCATTGAAAATTTTTTCACAAAAATAAAATAGCATATTTTATAATATTCAAAAATAACTTTATAGATGCAGGGATGCTTCAAATTATCATAAGGATTTCTAATTTTATATCTACATATTAAGTCCTTAATGATATTATGGCCTTTTGATTATTTTGTAAATATTTATTTCTAAAACTGATCTTATTTGAATACCCACCTGTACAATAGGTACAATTTCTAATTTTGATATATTTTCTAGTACACAATTCATCTTTTAATATCTTTAAAATATTTTTCTTACAGTTAATTTATTTTGTTTCATTGAAAGCTAAATTTTCTTCATTAATTTTTTTTTTCTTCTTTTTATGTCCAGTGGATCTCAGGATTCAAAGAACGAATATTATAATTATTATTATTCGTTAGACGTATAATATGTTCGTCGTTTGAAAATAAATATTGGTTCTTCTTTCCCATCCCATTATTGGTTTTTGGTACTTGAGATCCGAATATGTGACAGAAGGTCATAAAATTTTATTATTGGATTGTAATCTTAATAACGTCCATCTATACATTTAATTGATTCACTTAAATAAATAATAAAAATTCGAATTTGAATTTGAATGTTGTTGTTTTTTTTACTATAAGTAATTATAAATTCAATCTATTATTTATTTTGCTTTATTCTTGAACTATGAAAAAAATGAATACAAAAAAAAAACAGTGTACCGCACCGTGTGTTGGAAGCTTTTGTTTTGTTTTATTTTTATTTTGCATTCAATTTTCAACACTAAAGATAAGAAAGCGACAATGACCAGATGTATAAACCGTTTAAAATCAACGATTAACAAACGGCACTAAAATCAATCATAATAATACATTACTTACAATCTTATATATATATGTATATATATAGAAATCGAATTTTGAGCGATTGACAGCATACGGTATATTGTATTCGTATGTACAAATTTGGGTTTCTAAAATTTAACATGTAGACAACGAGACACAGACAAGCAATAAAAATAATTTGAATTAATCTACTTATTTCAACCATGCACGCGCACGTCACGATAAAATAATTCGTTCGTCATTTGTATGTCAGTAATGACCGACCTGTATTTAAAACTGTGGCTCCGTAACATGGCAATTTTATGTTCATAACAACAACACGTTCTTTCTTAGTGTGTGGCTCACGATGTGAAGTGTGAACAATAAAATATCGCAAAATATTTTTATTTTTTTTTTGGTTTTCCATTCTTACAGTCATTTTCAAAAGTAATAAAATATGTTGTCGTTAGAATTCTCTAAAATTTTCATTTCTAATATTGATTTTCTTCTTCACTTAAATTATTTAATTAACATTCTCTATATTATTATCTTTTTTTCTTTTCTCAATGTTAAGTACATAGATAAGATTAAAATATAACTATTTTTTTTTTTTTTATTATTTCTAAAAATATAATTTAATGTTATTTTTTAAATTCTATAAATTTCCTAACATCTTCTTTTTTTTTTAAATTAATTAATTTGTTTTTATTTTCTCCTCAATTTTTTATTTCTAATTTTTATTGTTATAGTTAATTTTAATTATAAATTATAAATGATCTTATTTACTTTTAAATTAATTAATATATTTAAAAAAAAAAATCATAACAATTAAATTAAATTAAAATGATTCTTCGACTAGATACGTTCCATCCTGCATTCCAGCAGTTCCAATTTGATTTGATTGAACTGTTGAAGCTGTAGCTGGCATATATTTTCCGCAAGCCTTCAGTATATGATTATGTGTGTAGAAGTAATGACAGGTTGTAACAGACGAATTAACATTCAAATATTAAGCGTTATGCATACACAATTTCATATTTTTTTTTTTTTATTTTAATATGATAATTAAATATATATAATACAAATATATATTTATATATTATTTTTATTTAAATATTTCATTCATAATAGATGTAAACGATTTGTGGAATGCACGATGATGACCAAACACGAAAAGAAATTGAAAAAAATAAAGAAAAAAAAAAAAAACTAAAATATAATTTTGAAATGGTATTAATACTCCGGCCGATGAGTTGTGAACAGCGCAAAATTCGTCGTTATCTGCGTATACAACATTTGAAAATGTGCAGATCGCGCCATATTGGTCACGACTAATCGGCCGAACTGTATTTTTAAGTTTTTTTTAATAGTAAAATGTGAGCTGAATAAAAAATTTAAATTTACGGAATTCATTATATTGATATTTCGAGATAGATATAAAGATGAAATGTCATTCATAAATGTATTAGAAAAGTATGTGCTTAATGTTTAATTAAATAAATAACTAAAACCCAAAAAAAGATCTATCGTGTGTGATGTATTATAGTTTCTTAAATGATGCTCATAAATCATAATATACATCGTTTTTCTCTTCTTTTTTTGTTTTTGTTTTTGGAAAAATAAATGTTATTACGAATATCATCTCAGATTGATAAAATTTTCGGACATTACATTTGTTCAGATTTATAGGCTAGTTATGGTACGTACGTCCATATAAAAATCTAATAGTTTGGAAATTGGAAAAATTATACAAGAAAAAATTTCGGAATTATGATTTTCGAATTCCAAAAAATTCAATTGTAACCTCACCAGAGCTGTTACTGAATTAAACACGCCACAAAGTCGTACAGCACAACAATAGATCTAATTTTGGTGACTGCATAAGTAAAAATTATTACATGATAATTGATGAATAATTTTATTAAAAAAGAAAAAAAGAAGTATGTAATAAATTAATCACAATTTCTTTACGAAAAACACATAAATTTTTAACATCTAATTAAATATGTAAAATGCAGAAATGCAATCTCGTTTATAAATAGAAATAAAAACAAAAATAAATAAAAAATCACAAGACAATAACATTTTAAACCTAACTTTATTTACATGCACATTTTTGATATAAGCTTAAATAAATTTTTAGATTACATTACATTTTTACAATACTTAGAATATATGCCGCAAAATGTTAATATTATAATAAAATAAATGCTGCTTTAACAAAAATCGAAAATTATTCAATATTTTTGCAAATGTCAAAATAATAATAAGAAATATATTTCTTTATGAGAAATTATTATGTTCTTTTATCGAATAAACCAAATATGAACTACATAAATCTATTGAAGAAAAAATAGTACTTAAATAAATATTTAAAAAAAAAGTAAATAAATAAAAAAATAAATAACAAATAAAAAATAAAAAATAAAAAATAAAAAATAAAAAATAAAAAATAAAAAATAAAAAATAAAAATAAAAATAAAAATAAATAAATAAAAGTTGTCATATACATAGGGCCCGTCAAAAAAAAAGAAATTTTGCGGATTCTAGGTCTTAGATTTTTTTTTGTTCTATGTTCTTAGTTAAGACATTTGACCAATTTTTTTTTTTTTTAATTATTATTTAGAGGTCCCTAAACCGGACCAAAGTTTCGCTGCCATGGATATT
>JAABKK020056777.1:0-10905 GCA_011634745.2 Catotricha subobsoleta
GAAGAGTTGCCCAGCTTTAAGTTTTGAAACGTGCCCATTGCGGAGAGCGGAATAATAAATAGAACATACAATTATGTATTTTACATGAACATTTTTTTTTAAATTCACTATTTTAAAATTTAACTTTTTAAAAAAAAATGTTTGCTCTATTTTTCTAAATTTGAATGTAGTTTTCCGTTTTATGTTTTTTTTTTTGTGATTTGCGATTGATTGCGATTTTCACAATTTCGCCGACCTACAACACCTCGAAGAACCCATTTATTTTCAAAATCCTTTAAACACGTTAATATGGAGTCCAAATGCAACTAAAAAAATGATGTTAGAAGGTATGAAAAAAAATTCGATCCACCCTAAAACTAAACTAAAACTAAAAATATTATCGATTTAATATTAACATGCTAAACTTATTGGTCCAATAAGGAATTTAATAAATTCTATTATTTCGTAAATACATAATATTATTTTAACCTATTTTAATTCATTGTGGATATTTTTGAGTGATTATTTAAAAATCTGAAAATTACCAACAATTATGTGCAAGCAATACGCGCCATCTGTCATTCAATCGAATAATTTTTGGCGAAACGCATGTCACCATAACCGCGGCACACAAATCATGCCGTGCCACATAACCTAAAAAAATTAAACATCATTTTCTCGTGTTTGTTGTAAAAACAATATAAAAATCACGGAAAATAGTTTCATTAAAAGTTTTCAATAAAAACACTGAAAACTATGGAGAAAAAACGAAAAAATCGTAAACGTAAATTAAGTGAACCAAAGGTAAATGAAGAAAATGTTAAACAATTGCGAACAGACGACGAGATCAATGATGAAAATGGAAATGCAAATGCATTGAGTTTTGTCGGTGAAAATAAAGGTATTTACAAATCTAATTTTTCGGTTTTTCTATATTTAATCAGCAAATACGAAATAACTCGATAAAGAATCATTTAATCTATTTTGTTTTGATTTTCTTTTAGATGCTTTTCATGATGATGAGGATGGTGTTAAAGATAATGTTGACCATGAAATGAAATTGATAGTTGAAGAACCGCCGCCGCTTGTTATTGGCAACAAACCATTTAATGTGAAAAAATTTCGTGACATTGTTCGAAAGGGTGACTGTATATTAGGTAATTACATAAATCTAGTAATTAATTTGATGCTGTGACCAATTCAATTAATGCAATTTGTTTTTTCTTTTCTTTTCCTTTTTTTTTCTTTAAATAATGTCTAATTTAGACATTCGTCACTTTCTACAAAAAGCTGCTGATGACCCATCAATTGTTGCCCAGTATATAAAATTGGGTGGTCGGCCACTAGAATTTGCACAAACTTTGAACAAAATCGACAAGTCTGAGTTGTTTCATGTTTCATATATTTTTAGTGGCATTCATTTGATTTTAATTGAAATTTTGAATAATTCAAAAGATTTATCAAAAGAAACCGAATCAATTGAAGCATGCTCATATCTATTGAACAATCATCGTACATGCATCGAAAAATTATTAAATTCAAATTATGCAACACACAAGAAAGCTGCACTGAAATTATTAACGGCTATTGTTTATTTGGCACCACAACTGGGTCGTGAACTATTAACAACTGTTAATGTTGTATTCAATACGGAAACATTAACACGGTTTACAGCACATGAACAGAATGAATGTCATTTGGCCGATGAGGAACGGGTGAGAACGTGTTACATATATTTTATATTAGCATATATAATCGAAGGTAATCATACGTTAATTAAAAATTTATTGGATCGCAATGAATTGGTAATGGCCGTAGTGGCCGGTTTAATTTATGATGATAAGAAAATTGTTTGCTTAGTTTTGAATGCATTCTTGAAATTTGTACTAAAATCTGAATCGGTATCGAAAACAAAAAAAGTTCAAGTGTTTAATATAAATGTGGTTAAGGAATTATTACGTTTATTCGAATGGAAGGGTTCCGATTATTTTGCCGCACTATTTAATCGTAAATTAAAAGATAAGGCCGAACAATTTGTTAAATATGAAGATTTGAATGCGGTTACTGAAACGGTTTATGAATTTTTAACAGAATTATTGTCATCACGAAAAAATGGCATTGCCTTTAAGTGTTTTGGTCAGCGTCGCACTAAATCGAATTCAACGCAAAAAAAAGTTTTATTTATGTTGGACAATTTTTGGGAACATTCACAAAAATCCAAATTATCTATTGACATTTTAAAAGCATGTCCCGAATTAACAAAACATTTTGTACAAAAATCGGCATCCCGTCTTGATCCACATAAAAAACAAAACAATTGGCAATTGGTCATCGATTATTTTACAAAATTAATCGATGAACTGTCACCAGATATTATACAATATCACGTTGATAAAATGAATGTTAAAGAAACGATTGATTTGATTAAAGATATTTGTTTGTCACCGGAAATTTTACAACAACTTCGTAGTAAGCATACACTGAAAAGTGACAAATTAATGGTACGACACAAATCCACAAATCTATTGTATTCAATGTTTAAGCAATGCAATCAATATCTATTTAATTTAACGAAATGGAATGTTTATGGCAGTAATGATTTGAGAAAAATTAAATTCGAACTGATCAGTCATATTCTGTTGCTTTGTCCATCGGTTGAAAATATTTTATTATCATTGCATATGTCACAGGTGAATGCTGACGGCACCGAAATGTTTCAGCATTTAGAATGTATTTTAGATTTGCTATTAATTATAACAAAATCGATTCCATCATTTATCGACACAACATCGTCGGTCATAAATTATATAAAAATTTTGGGTCCAATATATGAATTGAATCGTGACCATGAAAGTAGTACACGCATTGAATTCAAAGCAGTGAAATTAATATTAGCATTAGAACCAAAAGCACTATCACCAAAAACCGAACTATTCGAACAGGTGATTGAATCATTTTTTAATGTTTATCGTTTCGGCACCAAATCAGAACAATATGAAGCCAAAGTTTTATTGCGAAATGTTTTCCATAATACCGGTTTATTTGAAAATGGTCCATTAGAAGTTGATTTATGGTTAGAAGCATTCAAATATGTTGATGAAGATGCATTAACAAATGTTAAAACATTTCTAATTAAGCACATTAATGAATTTGAAATAAATGATGAACGAACAATTTCTAATCAATCAGAGCAAATTGATTCAAGCGGTAAAACAATTGTGGAAATATTTCAAAATGTTGAAAATGGTGTAACACTAAAGGGTGTCTTAGATGTACCAACATTGGGACATTTCTATCAATATGCCATTCAACAATTTAATAAGAATACAAATAATGAACAGGAGGACGATGACAATGTGAATACAGATGTTTTACAATATCTGGAAAATGTTTCATTTTATTTATTTCACTATTTGCCAATGCCCGAATCGGTTTATTCCATTTCAGCCACCATTTCACATAAATATTTACCATATATGAATAGTTGGTTGGCTAAATCGAATGTTGGAAAATTACCATCTGACTTTAAACCAGAAATATTTCACAAATTCTATGCAGCCATGCAAAATCGAACAACTACATTTCTCGAAGTGTTTGAGGCAAATGCTATAGAAGATACTGGTGCTTCAAATGATAATATTTCCATAACATTGAAAATCAACGACATTGACTATAAATTTAATGAAATCCTA
Organism: Catotricha subobsoleta; assembly: GCA_011634745.2. Taxonomy (NCBI): domain Eukaryota; kingdom Metazoa; phylum Arthropoda; class Insecta; order Diptera; family Cecidomyiidae; genus Catotricha; species Catotricha subobsoleta. Next base: position 3,672 of record JAABKK020056777.1, read on the forward strand.
TCAAACGAAACACAAATTATGATTTTCATATACACAATGACATTCATGGTTAATCAATCGGAAAAGCAATCAACATTCGATGTTGCACAATGCACACAAATTGTTAATTATTTAAAAGAATTTATCAATATATTGAATGTATTAATGACAAAAAATACAGATACCACACAATCGGGCTTTAATCTAAATGACATCGATAGCAATTGTACCGCAAAAGCATTAAAATATATTTACTGTAATTGTTTTTATTTATTGAAATCGTTTGATATTTGGAATGATTGTAATCAGGTGACAACATTCATTTATGAATTAACCAAACATATTGAAAATGTTGATTATTTAGATGAAATATTGGTGCACTATCGAAAGAAACTGGTGAATCAAATAGAAATTGCTGTTTTCGAAACGAATACAACGAATGCATGCCCATCAATGATATCGAAACATTTAATTGACATTTTCGATATATTCCATTTGGATTATGAAAATTGTCATGATATATTAAAACATTTGTCCACATTGTCATACGAATATTTTGTAACCAAAGAAAATGAACGTTCCGTTTATGCCAATATTTTATCGCATGCATTGGTGCGCATAGCCAATTTAAAATTACAATCAATTGATAAAGAAATTATTGAGAAAATCTGTACAATTTATATTCAATTAATACGAAACATATCGGTGGAAATTAATTATGAAATTATTGAAAATGCTTTATACGTTTATTTGTCGCAGTTTTATCAAAGTATCGCCGATGTTTCCAATGATTTATTTGAAACAATATTTGAATGTAAAAAGCTGTCAAAGTGTAACATAAAATTGGCATGTTTATTGCTTGAACGAAAACAATGTTTAACCGAAACATTTATACGCATTTTACCATTGAATGTAACCAAAAAAGAATTAATTTATCCATTAATTAATGTGATTGCTGGTAATAATTTCAATATTGAATCGACGATGTTGTCCACACTTTACAGTGAATTTAAAAATGGTGTCGTTAAAGCCATTGAAAAACCACAAAAAGCAGCCGTTATTTATAAAGAGAATATCATAAGTTCGGTGTTTTTAATTGAGAAATGTATGCCACTGAATGAATGCATTGACTTTTTAAAGAAAACGATTAAATTTGAATCGGCCGATGTATTTCAATTGCAAATCATCAAATCGATTCATTTGAAAGTGTTAATGAATTGTGAAAAACTGGATATTATAAAACAATGTTTCGAAAAATTTTTGTCCATTTTCATTCAATTGTTCGTTATTTTAATGAAACGCGATTGTCTCGATTATGAGAAAATTAATTCATTTGCATTTATTGCATTCAATTGGATCAAATTAAAGGAGAAACATTTTCCGGCTGCTTTATTACCTGAAATTAATTATGAAAAAATTCATGGTTCACAAAACTGGTTACAATTTGGTAAAATGTGTTTAAAATTCGGTATGCATTTAGATGTTAATGAAGCGACAAAGAAAATTAATGATAATTCAGCGATATTATTGAAGCTATTTGGTTTTCTTTGTGATGAATTTTATCGAAATAATGAAAATCATGAAGATGCAAAACAATTTTTCCAATTAACAATGTCCCATCCGGAATTTTTTGATATAGCAATTGTACAACGTAAAACCGATATTAAAACGTATTTAATGTATCTGATTAATGTGTTAATTCGAAAGAATCACAGTGGCCTAGAAACCGAACATATTCCAATTTATTTGAGTGCATATCAAGCAAAATTGTCTCATTGTGATCAGTACATTTTATCAATATTACAATTATATGAAAAGAATGGCATTGATTTGCATAAATATAAGCCATTTATCTGGGGTGAAAGTGCACTGTCACATTATTCATTAAGTGATGTTGTCAATGTGAAAACAACATTATTTCAAGAGCCACCGATGATGCAAGTTATGACATTAATTGAACGTGACATAGCCGAACATTCATTGGGTAATTTTCCGATTTGGCGTCGTTTAAATGTTATCGATCAAGTGCCAACAATTGAATTTGTCTGTCACGGTATAGCCGGTGATGATTTCTCAAATAACGTACAAATGGCAAAAAATAATATTGAAAAATTGGTGGAAAATAAAATCGTTAAATTTAATTCCGATATATTGTTGGCTGCATCCCATCGTGACGAAACCTATGAAGATGTTTATGATCCAGCCTTTTTTGTGCCATTAATGCAAATGGCTTTTGCACCCGAAACATTTACAAAGCCCGTACGTCCCGCACAAAATGGCCTGTTAGCAATAATATTTTCGGCATTATCTTGCTCTGATAAAGATATGCGGTTGGCAGCCGCTTCGGCATTAGCCCGTTATCGTAATCATTTAGAAAGTGCACGATTCGCTGACAGTAAACTTTGGTTTCATATGTTCGATAGTATACAAAGTGGTTTGGGTGCACTGACAACCGAAATGCGTAAACATAAGAAAAGTCGTATACCCCGTGTACCATATATTGCTGGGATATTTTTTGCACGCACGGTTAATACACTGGTGAATCCATTAAGTGAAATGTATCGGCCGTTAAGTACATTTTTGCTGATGAAAAATTCATTTAATTTTCTCACGGTGCCCGAATTTAATATTTTATTTCATAGTCCCGATGTAAATCATAATATTCATCGTAATTTTATATTGGAAATAATACGGGATGGTACAAAGTGTAGCAGTGATTTTACCATATTGATAACATCGAATATATTTAAGGCATTATTAGGATTTTATGGTACACCGATGAGTACGCGTGAAACAAATCTTCATATTTTAACGGTTGTTAATGCGGCCATAAAAATTCCAAAATCAACAAAACTAATGATTGACGTCGTTGGCATTATGCCATGGTTAAATTTAATTATTGATAATGTGGAATTCTTTCAATTCGATATTATCGATTTACTTTGTACGATAATCAATAATTTATATTATTCGGTGAAAATTAATCAGGCCGATTATAATAAGAACAATGTTATCGATATCGAATTAAGATGTTTAAATTTATTGATAAAAATTTTACCGAATTTATCGACCCGCATTGCGGACATATCATTTGTACGATATTTAAATGTTTTAATAAATGTGACCGGTGAGAATATACATTTTATTAGTGAAATAAATTTAGATCATTTAATTAAATGTGCTGCCGGTTATGTAAATAATCAGAATGTATGGGATTTGAATTTTATTAAAAATAATGTGGAAGCGTACATTTATTGTGAACGGAAATATAATTATATACGAAAATTAAGAGAATCCGGTTTAAATGAGCAAATGATATTTATTGTATCGAATTTAAGAGAACTTATTATTAATTGGTTAAAATGTAAAAAGTAAAAAAATAAAAATGAAGAAATACAATTTATTATTACAAGAAATATTTATGTTAAAAAAAAAAAATCATTAAAATGTCGGAATTAAAATTGCAAATACACTGAAATTTTCTTGTTTTTTATAAAATTAATATTAATTTTTTTTTAAAAAAAGAATTACATTTTTATGTGCTTCATTTCTAATAATTACAATTTATTTTAGGCACACATTTAAATGATCGCCTGAAAAAAACACAAAGTACCGCTCGATAAACAAAAATTGATCGCCTGAAAAAATAAATTTCCGTTTTACTTTTATTCACATCATAAATCGGAAAAATGGTATTTTTCTTCATTTTCACAAAGAGGCAAGAGGCCCTAGCGGGAGAACTAATTAATATGAGGCACGTATTCAATATGTGCAGTAAATAATCCCAATGTTCAGTAACTCAATAACCCGAATTACGCTGGATTAGGATATTTTCACAAAGAGAGAATGATCGGTTTATAACGAAGAGGTCGTCACTTATCACCAGTGGGGCCCTAGCGGGGGAAAAAAGTTATTCAACAAAATGTATCTTTTTCTACCGAACATTGGGGACAATTTACCTGAACATTTGGATTTTTTTCTACCGAACAAAAGGTTTTACTTAGGCGGTTATCCCACATTAGTTTGTATCGTCTAACTTATGTTCTAACCGTGATAATAGATATGAGTGTCAATGAGATGCAGCAGCAACCATATCCCTCAACCTCATATCTATTATCACGGTTAGAACATAAGTTAGACGATTCGAACTAATGAGGGATAACCGCCTAACTGGGTAGAATAAATAGTTCCCATTAAAATATAAACAAAATATTAAATTCTAGTAAATTGAGAAATTGATAAAGAGAGAATTGTCCTTGGCGATAGGTTCTGTATTTTAGGCGGTACTTTTGTTTTTGATGCGATCAAATAATAACATTCGATTTATTTATTAATTTCACCTTTTATATTATACCTCATTTCTGTGTGATCAGGCCTCTATAGCTACGTACAGGCGAAGCCAGACTTAGGCTGTTAGATTAATTGACAAGCCTGTCTCATCACTCTCATCTCAGCGCGGTTTATTGGTTGAATTCGAATATTATTTTGACTAAAGCCTGTTCTGCAAAGCAAAGCTGGCTACAGCACTGTGTGTGTGATATGGTATTAATAGAGAATATTTCACTCAACAATAAAATCTTACATTTGAAAATTAATCGACAATTTACTCAGTACTTATGCTGAACTATTCCCCAGTGTCGAAATCAATTAATAAAAATTAATTCGTACAAGTTTTTCAATTCATTATAGATGTGATCTATGTCCAAAATAACTTTTTTTTTCAAGTTTACTATGGACAAATTGTATAAATAAAAGTTTTAGAGATAGAAATAACTATTATGATATGATTTACTTCACCATTATAAGACATCAGGAATTGGCAAAATGTGGTGTGCTGTCAACATAACATATTTATAAACTAAATAATAAACAAACTGTCATGTAATGTCTAACTATCGATTGCTATGCGATTAATTATTTATATTTTTAATTTATCCTTATTTAGAAATATGAAAAAAAGGCTATCGGTAATATTCAATTCAATATTATTATTAGTTGCACGTTTATTCCCCGATTATGTCATTATTATACTTAAATATATCATAGAAGTAGTTATTAAAAAAGGCTAAACGTTCGAACACAACAATAAATGGAAATCTTACAAGAATTCGTTATAAAATAACATCTAAAGTAGGTATAACTGAAAGTAGACATTACAGGTACAGCTATGAATTTAGCTCTTGAGCTGGATCAGACATACATATTTTGTAAGCATATAGATAATGGTGTCATTTAAATATTAAGTTTTATTTTAATCATTACTTTATAATTTGAATCACTGTAAATTTCAATTTTGATAACGTTATGGAGCCATCGAATTGGTTTTGTTAAAATAATATCAATTGATCTATGCTGTAAAGTATAATTCCTCTAAGTGGACCACCAAAAAGAAAAACTTTGGAAATGGCGTAAAATATGTAGTACATATGAAAATTATAATTTTCCGGCTTTTCCATTTTCCAGACTCTGATCAAGGCTCCGATCTGTCACGTTACACTCACTTTGGGGATCTTCATATTGTGCGATCAGAATTTTTTTAAGATTTTATATTTTTTTTTTCAAGATATGGGCCAAAATATGCGTGTGATTGTAAAGTGACAGATCGGAGCCTTGACCTTATTTACTTTATAGTTTTTTGCTGAAGAGACTCCAGGAGTGGAATCGTGAAAGTTAAGAAATCAACAATATTAAACTGTAGCGGCATCGCGCAAATTCGTTCGAATTAACCATCGAATAATTGATTTTCCAAATTTATCTCAACGGTTTTCATTCTCGTTGACTTGGAACGGTATTTTTTTAGTTATATTATTATCTAATGCAAACAATTTTTTACTTTTTCTAACGAATAAGTAAAGTTAAAGTTTGAGATTATGTCGAAATTTACTCGATTCGTATGATTTTTACTCGCTTTGCTATTTCGTTGACGAGTAAAATCCACTCGAAACGAGTAAGTTTCGACACAATATCAAATTTCAACATTCACGTAATGGTAAAATTTTGCTAGATAAAGTAATGATTTGTTTGCATTAGTTAATAAAATAAATAAAAAGGAACTTTCGAAGCCAACTACAGAAAAAATCCGTAGAGATTAGCTTGAAAAACCAATGATTCGTTGATTGATTCGAGCGAATTTCCGCGATCCCCCTCCTGGACTCTCTTCAGCAAAAAAAAAAACAAACTATAAAGTAAATCGTGTATTACTTATAGAATAGAGTACATATTATCTGTATGTCATTGCACCTTAAGCGTTCTTATTTCTCTTTTACAATATTGATTTATTGTATAAATATGATAATTAATTAAGTTATCCTTAAAAATGTACTAGCTGCCTACTTACTAGTTATATATATATATAACGTATACGTATATCCGTTTAATTCTAATCTAATATACTCAAGATACAACTACTCATCATCATATATGCAATAGAATATTTATTGCATTATTACATTCATATATGTATAATAAATTACCGACAGCATTTTTATATTATTCTCTACTGTTTTCATATTTAGTAAAACGATTGAAATGATGACAGGTAAGGTATAAAATACTAAGTACACATCAGCCAGCAGTGGGCATGCAATGTGATATGTGATTAATGATTCTTTTTTGTCTTTTGAAATATGGTATTTATTTATTTATAAGAAACATGGAATTTATATCAATGTTTGATTTATATAAATAAAAAATATAAATTTATATAAGTATTAGGGTGATTTTGTTTCAATTTATATAAAAATTGAAAATTGTTTTCGTAAATCTTTTTTTTATATAAAATTTTTTGAACCATCGCCTTGAATAATAATTGGTCGTTGATAAATAAATAATCACCTTTCCATGTAAGAAAAAATCACCCTAATATTAAAAAAAATAAAATAAAAAAACTGTTAGTACTGAAAGATGCAACAAATTGTAAGTGAACGTGAACATGCTTAGTTTCATTTTGAAAAACCTGACGGTTTCGGTAAATCGTGACAAAACGTGACAAGAAATTGCCCGGGGGGGGGGTTGTATGTGGCTAAACGTGACATACAAAAAAAAATATGCATTTACACTTTAAATTTTTTGCTTCGATATAAGAAATACATCAATAAAAATAAGATATAAGAAATGTATTTATAATTCGTATGTTTCTACATTTAAAAGTTTTTTATATTTGAATTTTGCATTCATCAGAGAACCACACCAGATTCCTTAGGGATGCAACAAGCCGGATACTGAATATATGACATGCCTTACTAGCCGATTACCG
>JAABKK020056788.1:0-10904 GCA_011634745.2 Catotricha subobsoleta
CGTCGATGATAATTTGGAGAAAATAGTATCTTTTTTTACTTTCTCAAAAGTCAGCTAAGGGTAAGCCTTTTTTTTTGGAGGCGTTTTTGCAATCGTCGACGATAATTTACTAGCTAAAGAAAAAAAAAAATTTTTTTTAGCAAATGCCCCCCCGGCACAAATCCAAAGCGTGCGCACCTGTGGTTATGGGGCTCAATTCCTGAATCACTCGTAAATATCCGCATACGGAACTGTTCGTGTCGTTTCGTGCCGTAAGATTCAATACAATCAACTTATATTAAATTATATCGTGTCTTGTTCGTGTACTAGCATGCGACTAAATCGAATGAATACCATTCGTAACTTATCAAAATGTTCCGCTTGCTTTTTTACACTATTCCCAAATATTTATCTCAATATTTAGAAGATTTATCGGCTTGTTTTCTATAGAAAAAAGTTTTTCAATTTAATCCAGAGAATAACAAAAAAAAATATTGCAGTTTTGCAAACCCATTCAAAAGTTACGGGGCTTAAAAGATGTAAAAAGATAAACTTTTGAAAAAATCATCGATTTTCGACATTTTTTCGGCTATGAACCCGTATATCTCAAGATGTAAGGACATGACTGGATTGACTTCTATACAAAAAAGTTTCAGAATTTAAACTTGCGAATGAAAATAAAAACATTTCTAAGTTTGATGAATCCTTTCAAAAGTTATAAAACTTAGAAGATGACCCTAACATTAAAAATAGTCGTTTTAGGTTCAGTCACATCTAAAAATGCTTTTGGAGCTAGAGAATTTTAACCTTTTGGGAAACAAATCACCCTAATGCGCATGTTATAATATTTTACGATTATTTATAATTACACGTCATAGTTGTAAGGTTGTTATAATGCAAGGTGTCGTAATTTGAATTTATTTTAACGTTTAAAATTATAAAGTACTTGATGGACAGTACAGAATTTGAACTTTCTTTAAGAATACGTTACGACTGCCTGTATTACATACTTCAAAAATCTAAATTTGAGTTACGTTAAGTGCTTTATGATTTCTTAAACTACGGTGATTTTTTAAAATTTAATTTCACTTATTTCACGCGACAGGAAACTCATTTCACGAGCATTCTTCATATTTCTTTTTCACAGTAGCCCGAGCCATTGTCCATACTTTTTATAGATATGTTTTTGGTCGAAATGTTATAAAACTGGTATAAAAGTGGCATAAACGTTTGGAAAGTTTTCTTTTTTTAAATAGATACGTATAGCTTTATAGCAAATGAAACGTATTTTTATAATGAGCTTAAAGCAGAAGACCGTTTGGAAATATATTGATTCGTTCTCGAGTTCTCACCAATAGATTTGTTAAGTTGGCTCAACATTTAGCGACGGCCACATTCATTATTTGTTCCTCTGAGATTAGAAGAATTCCACTAAATTTCAAAAAATCACATAACAAGTGGATGATGATTACATTATTTTATCAAATTCATCTTTCCCATGGATGTGTTAATGATATTTAAAAAAAAAAAGGCTAGAGAGTTGGTCATCTCTTTCGCATATTAACCGTAACAAATATACATTCACTTTGTATTTGAGTTAAGTACTATATTCGAAGCTATTCAAACATTTTAATTTAAACAGAATTTGATTTGATAATACGCGTATTATCCAATGTTTTATGACGATCCATCGCTTTTGTACATAAATTGATGATGAATAATTTGAATTTAAATGCATTCTGTTGTGATAAAAATATACTTTTCGTCATTTTACTTTCATTTCTTTTTTGCTTTTTTTTTTTTAAATATTTATTTGGTAATTTAAATTTTTATCGTTAATAATCGCTAACGGCTATATTATATATATTTATGCGCGATATTCGAGTATGAGAATTATAAACATTAACATTGTATACAAATAAACGAAAGAAAAAAAAACGGAAAACCTCTAGCTCTGCAAATATATTGTAATATAATCGAGTGAAATTATGTATTAAATTATTCGGTTTAATATTAAAACAATGCCAAACGATAAATTCTATGAAAATAAATTAATTACGGAAATATTTTCTTCAATTTCAAAATCTATTTTAAACATTTTCGAACATAAATATTATTAATCATCTTGTATTTTGGCAGTTACACGAAATAAAACCGCATTCATTTTATTCTATGTATAGTTATCAGTTTCAGTATTACAAATATATGCGAACCATTTATTTGTTTATTTTAATGGCATAATTTATTTGAAGGAAGATAATTTTCATTGAATGTGGTGGCAATTTTCATAATCAAATATATTGTGTGTTTAGAGAATGTTTATTGTAAATATATGACAAAAATGTTCAATTTGTTGAAAATTCGTAACTGTCGTGAAGACATTTATTTAGATGATTATATACTCGTACCAGTCAGTCGTGTACCGTATTACCAAAGAATATAGATACGCATATTCTTTGGTATTACGAATGAATAGCGCTATGATATGGAAAGTGTTTTTTAGTGAATATAAACGTTTGTAAAGTGTTAGCAATTAGTTAGTTACAATGGAAATATTACAAGAAAGACATTTATTAGGAAATAAAGTATGTATGTAAATTACAACCTTTTCGATATTTACAGAGAGGAGAGACGAATTCAAGATGTTTTGCTATATAAAAGTCATAAGTACAATCATTGATGGCAAAAATTCGGAATCTTGCAATTAAATGCAACAGGGAATAATAAGCATTTTATTTTTATACTTATCCCATTTAGACGGTATCTTGAGAACGGTATAAGAGAAAAGCTACAGAAAAAGTTTAATGGGCCGTTAAATACGGACGTTAATCTTCAATTACAATAGTTTTTATCGGATAGTTATTTAAATACTATATGAAAAAACAAATATATATTTTTTTTTAAATTTGAGCATATAGTTAATTGTGATATACTTAAATAAAATGGAAAAAATATATCAAAAATGTACAAAATACTTTGTTACAACAATATTTTATTGGCTTTTAAATGGATACTCATAATATGTGAAATCTAAAAAAGATAAAAAATAATATTTTCGGTAAAATCGACATAGAGGGTAATATTTTTTCAAATCTCAGGAGGTGGGGGGCTAACCTACACAATCCTCCCCCTCCGTGTGCACGTATGTTACCAACCCTGAGATTTGAAAAAAAATATTACCCTCTATGTCCATTTTGAGCAAAATAGTATCTTTTTTAACTTTCCAAAAATTACCTTACTTCGATTGATTTGGGAGGACAAAATATAGTGCCTTCGCTCAGTTTTCCGAAAATCAGCTAGGGAACAGCCCAATTTTTTTCGCGGGTTTGAGAATTAGAATTTTTTTCTTCTTCAGTTTTCCAAAATTTGAACAGAAAACCATTTGTTTTAACAGCAAACCCAGACTACATTGAGAAAAAAAAGGAAAACATTTGGTAAATCTATATGGGAGAATTGGGTATATATTTCAATAAAGGATAGAATGTAATTCTAATGAAATGAATTGAAAATAGAATAGAATCGTTTTTTTTATTGTAGCTCATAATCATTTTTTTTTTACTAACTATAAATAAATATATTTTATTCGCTTCACATTTAATCAAAATTTACGAGTATTTATTTTGGCAAATAAAAAAATATAGCGAGTTGAGATTGAAGTCATAAAATAAAAAGAAATATTATTGCTTCGAAATCTTAAATAGAAAATAGAAATAGAATAGCATCGAATTACATTCAATATCCCATTTTTTTCAAATCAACACAATATTCACCATACCGCATCCACATCGATTCAATTTATTCCATATAGAAAAATAATAATACATAAATTTCTACTTTTCTATATAAATATTATACAAACAAGAAAGTATTTTACTTTCAAAATGTACTTCTTATTATTTAAAGTTTATTTATTTACTTTTTCTTGGTACGCGATGTCGAGTATTATATGTAAGTTTCTTTAATATTATCTCGTTCGAAATATTATTACTTCTTATTGCGTGTACTCTCGAAATCGTTTGTAATTTTATGAAATAATTTTCTCGTTTTCTTTGTATTTTCATATATTTTATTTTCATTTTGTTTTATTTTATCGATTTATCGATTAAGAAAAGCATTACATTCGTAATTTATTTTTCTTTGTTCTCCGGGCGCTTTATCTCTGCAGTCTGTGAACCAATTGTAATGATCGACCACTCAAGTCAAGCTACCAATGGATTGGTACACGACTTCTAGCGCTGTATCCAGGATGGATTTCGAGAGCTGGCACTGCCTCAATCCTCCACGATATAGTGAAACGTAAGAGGAATGCATTTAATTATAACCAGCACGATAAGCATTAGACAATACATAACAAAATAATTGAATAGAGGCACCGCAGGTGAATTTTCTTTCAAGCGTTCTAATTCGTTTTAGTTTCGGTGTGCGAATTACTATTCATATATATTTGTTTACGAAATCGAAATTTGAGAGCTAGCAGCGCAAGTCTTGAGAGCTGGCATTGCCTCAGTTGCACTAACCTGGATACAGCGCTGAGTCGACTTCATTTTTGTAAGAAATAAAAAAAAAAAATCGATGTCTTTTGGTATATTGACCATCAAACAAACAAATGTTTTTAACATGTTTCGATCTTTTGCAAAAGAAACATGTTTTTTAACAACCCTGGTTTTAGTAATTCAAAAAAAAAACAACATTTCAAGTGTCTTTGAAGTGCAATGAAACAAAACAAAAGAAATTGTAAAATTGTATATAAATTAATGATAATAAATAAAGAAATAATAATAATAATAATAATTTAATCAGCTTTATTGATAAATCTAATCTAATTTGACCAATCTTATGATAAAGTAAAGTATTCTTGCACAGATGCAAATAAAACTATAGAGCAAATAAACATACCACCCACATGTGTGATTATTGCCAAAATGCAGCAGATGATATTTTTTTCTTTTGGCTTTTCCAAATCACAGCAGTGAATGTGTAACTGAAAACATATTTATATAAAAATAAATATTAATGAACTGAAAATGCATCGTTCCACATTCAACAATTTGACTTCCTAATCTAAGGTAGGTGTACGTTTTCTGTCGTCATAACATGTGGATCCTAACGTACCGATTTTATTCATTGTATGTTTATTTGAATGCATATAAGAGCACATATATCATATCAAAGCGCAGTAATAGATGTAATAGTAGCAGATATGGGATGATAAGAAAAAAAAATTCGATAGATTAAATGGTTCTTTATAGAAAGAAATCTTGAAAAATAATATAGTTTTGAATAAAATTTAACTTCATTTTTATTGTTTGTGTACAATTTATATTTATATAGTTCGTGGTTTAAGTTAGAAATATGGATGTGAGAATATTCGTAATTCTATAATTTCTTTGGATTAATGATCAATTATATCGAAACGAATAAAATTTAAAAAACGAAATAACATCAAAAAATATTCGCAATATTTTCTGGCGATATTTCATTTTAGTTTTCTGGCGATATTTCATCAGGCGCTACTTCCGCGCAGAAAATTTTCAAATCTTGAGTGGCACAATCTTTTTAGTTGTCAATTGTTAAGACGAACGTACATTTATTTAAGAAACATTTTACAAGGAGATTGTTATATTCATAATACTTATGTAGTCATGCAGCTTAAATAATAATTTAAAAAAAAAAACAGATTTAGGATTCATGCGTTTATTTACATTTTAGTCAGTACAGTCAGTCAAAATATGATTTTACATTAATTTATGGTGCGATTGAGTTACATTCGTTAGTACGCATTTAGTTCCATTATATATATATTGTTGATTCACTGAGTGTGGTTTACCCCAGATGGTACCATCAGATGCTAACATTCCTCCTGCCACAACTGTTGCTCCTGGCCTTGAAACTGCATAATCTTCACAACATGCATGTGCTCCCATGCTTGTCGATGTAGCAAGAAAGGCGTACTTTCCAATAACTACATTATGACCAAAACTACATGCGGTATTTATGATTGTTCCTCGATGGATGGTACAGTTTGGAGCTAATGATGACGATTGTCCTACAGTGGCATTGTCTCCAATAGAAGAATTTGCAGCTATACTTGCGCTTCCTTGTACAGTTGCATTTTCGCCAATTTTACAATTTGAACCTACACTAGCACTGGCCTGGATCTGTGCAAAAGGACATACTTCAACGTCAGGTTCAAAAGTGGCACCTATTCCTATTACTGTCCATTTACCAATAAGACATCTTTTGCCTATAAATGCACTGGTTCCCACAGTCACATTTTCATTTAAGTGTGCAAAAGCCAATATTACTGCACTTGATCCTATGGAACAATTTTTGCCGACAAAAATATTATTGGAAATAGCTACACTACTACCAATATGTGCATAATCATCTATGATACTGGAACGTCCTACTTCAGCACTTGTTCCTACAATCGCTCTTATTCCCACATATGCATTTTCATCCACAGTTGCACTAGACAAAACTTGTGCTTTATATCTTATCGTTGCATTATCTTTAACTATAGCACTAAGTCCTATAAATGCAGTATCGTCAACATGAGCACTTGGAGAAACTTGAGCTAATATCAGACTGCTCCAATTCTACGAAAAAAAAAGAAGAAAATGTTATATTTTCATATATATTTGTAAATAGCAATAGATATTTGAAGTGCAAAAATAAAAATTCTAGCGGAAAAGTTAATAAAAGACCTAAATTTCTGGCTGTGAAGTGTGAATGTCCATTAAATTTAATTAGTATAAAAAATTTGAAAAATTACCTTTTGTAAATCAAATCTTTCTGAATCGTTATAAATTATGATGGACACTTAGTAGTAAATCTATATAACTATATAAGTTTGTTTGAGTATTTTAAAGTGAAATTTAAACGATTAAAAAGTTTTCGCACCACACAAAAGTTGAAATAAATTTCATAAATTATAAATTACAAATGAAATATATTTACCAATAGTAAAATTGCATTTAAAACCGTAGCAATTAGTAGCTTCATATTAAATTTGAATTTGTATTGAAATATCGGTATATGTAATAAGGTACAATGCTTCCAATTAACTGTTACTGATTTCTTTTCTGTAATTTTTACTTATATTTAAGCACACATACAAAAATTAAACCGAATAATAAACAGTACGAGTTTCTACGAATGTGAATAATTAGTTAAAAATAAGTAAACATCTTATCTGTACTGAATTTAATGTGACACTTTTTTCTTTGTTATTATCGAAAATAATCCAATCAGACCGTTCGACATGCATGTAACAGATTTGATTAATTATTTAATTATTTGCACATGAAAGATTTGCACATAAATTCTAGAATTTGTTATACAATTATATTTTATTTCAGTTTTAAGGAAATATATATATACATTTTATTTCAATAATACATTCCATGCCTACCTTCCTTACACTTAAATCAATAATAAATGTAGCCTTCCTATTAGCATTTCAGTTGATGCGAATTGAGAAAGAGTTATATCTATATAAATAATTAAACATACGAGCAACATCTCAAATTTACTGCCTTCATAAAAATGTATAAAAAGTACGATGCAAAAATTGAAACTAATGCAAATATACTTCTACTGTATTAATTTGAATTTTTTTTTATTGTAGAAAAAAAAAGACGATAAGCTTATTTTTACAATGGTAATGGTAGATAATATTAATAGTCAATAGCTTTTAAAACTTTTATTTAGTTAAAAATAAATTTTCTATTTTGATCACTGCATCGTGAGAACTGCGTAGTAGAGTGTACTAAAATTATAGGTAGAATGCGAGGTAGAATGCGTACTATCGTTATGGATTATTTCGGCGCCACTCCTCTAAATGGTTGATTTTACGATTTCTACCCAACATTTTACCAAACATGAATCTACCCAACATGACAGTACAATTGGTACATTTTACGCAACATTAAATAATTTTTATAACAGTGAACAAAAAATAATACATTTTTACATCATTTTTGAGAAATTTGCAAAATTTCGAGAAAAAAACAAGTATTGGTTTACCAAATTTTTTTTTCCGGTTCTCAGAATTGGCCGGATTTTGATGCTCAAAGCTCAATATACCAGCAAAAGACGCAGAATTTTTTTTAATAAAAATATACATGCTGACATTTTTTATTATTTCGTTTTTTTGTCTTGGGATCCAATTTTGTTGTTCTATTTTTCTTAAAAAATGAAAAAAAATAATATTTTTTGATTTTTCTCAGGATTGAGTGAGGAAGAAAAACACTTTTTAAGTTTTTCCATTGATAATTCTTATACGATTTTTTTTAATTGCTATGTTTTCTATTACAACTGAAGACTAAATGAAGTATTTTATTTTATTACACATCATAATTTTCGATTTTCTTCTATTACATTGGCTCAATTTTAGTACTAGTCTCACAGAATGACGTTGAAGATGAGTCGCTACAAATAACTGCAATTGATAAATAGATTATGCTTTTGAAAAATAACAGAAATTTGTCGAATTTTCAATAATAAAAAAAAAAAACAGATTTCCGATTCATGCGTTTATTTACATTTTAATTTAAGAAATTAAGTAAGAGAACGTAATTATAAGATATTTGACACTTAAACTAAAACAATTTCAAAATATTTTTACAGTCAGTCAAAATATGGTTTTACATTAATTTATGGTGATTGAGTTACATTAGTTAAGATGCAATTGGTTCCATTATATATATATTGTTGATTCGCTAAGGTTGGTGCACCCCAGATGGTACCATCAGATGCTAACATTCCTCCTGCCACAACTGTTGCTCCTGGGCTTGAAACTGCATAATCTTCACAACATGCATATGCTCCCATGCTTGTCGATGCATCAAGAAAGGCGTACTTTCCAATAACTACATTATTACCAAAATTACATGCGACATTTAAGATTGCTCCTTGATGGATGGTACAGTTTGAAGCCAATATTGATGATTCTCCTACAGTGGTATTGGCTCCAATATAAGAATTTGCATCGATGCTTGCGCTTACTTTTACAGTTGCATATTCGCTAATTTTACAGTTTGAACCTACACTTGCACTGGTCTGGATCTGTGCAAAAGGACATACTTCAACGTCAGCTCCAAAACTGGCACTTGATCCTATTACTGTAAATTTACCAATACGACATCCTTCGCCCACAGCTGCACTGGATCCCATGGTTACAAATTCATCTAAGTGTGCAAAAGACAATATTGCTGCACTTGATCCTATGGAACAATTTCTGCCGACAAAAACATTATCGGAAATAGCTACACTACTACCAATATCTGCATAATCCTCTATGATACTGGAACGTCCTACTACAGCACTTGTTCCTACAATCACTCCTATTCCCACATATGCATTTTCATCCACAATTGCACTAGACAAAACTTGTGCGTTATATCCTACCGTTGCATTATCATTAACTATAGCACTAGGTCCTATAAATGCAGTGTCGTCAACATGAGCACTTGGAGAAACTTGAGCTAATATCAGACTGCTCCAATTCTAAGAAAACAAAAAGAAGAAAATTATATATTTGTAAATGGTAATAAATATATGCAGTGTAAAAATTCTAGCGCAACAAAAATCAAGTGAATGTCTTTTAATTAGTATAAAAAAATTGAAAAATGGTCTTTGTTAAATCAAATTTTTCTGAATCCTTATAAATTATGATGGACACTTAGTAGTAAATCTATATAACTATATAAGTTTGTTTGAGTATTTTAAAGTGAAATTAAAACGATTAAAAAGTTTTCGCACCACACAAAAGTTGAAATAAATTTCAAAAACTATAAATTACAAATGAAATAAATTTACCAATATTAGAATTGCATTTAAAATCGTAGCAATTAGTAGCTTCATATTAAATTTGAATTTGTATTGAAATATATCGGTATATGTTAAAAGGTGCAATGCTTGCAATTAACTGACACTAATTTCATTTCTGGACATTACTTTATAGTAATTTTTACTTATTTTTAAGCACATATTCAAAAATTAAACCGAATAACAAGCATATTGTTGAATTAGTAAACAGTACGAGTTTCTACGCATGTGATTAATTAAAAATAAGTAAAAATCTTATCTGTACATCTTTAATGTGCCACTTTTTTCTTTTTTATTATCCAAAATAATCCAATCAGACAGACCACTTGACATACATATAACATATTTGCTTAATTAATTAATTAATTATTTGCACATGCAAGATTTTCACAAAAATTCTAGAATTTGTTATACAATTTCATTTTATTTTAGTTTTAAGTAAATGTGCATGCGTACCTACCTTACACTTAAACCAATAATAAATGTAGCCTTATTAGCATTTCAGTTGATGCGAATTGAGAAAGAATTATATACTATCTATAAATAATTAAACATATATACGAGCAACATCTCAAATTTACTGCCTTCATAAAAATGTATAAAAAGTACGATGCAAAAATTGAAACTAATGCAAATCTACTGTATTAATTTGAATTTTTTTTATTGTTCAAAAAAAAAAGACGATAAGCTTATTTTTACAATGGTAAATAATATTAATAGTCAATAGAGGGTTTTAAAACTTTTATCTAGATAAAAATAAATTTTCTATTTTGATCGTTGCACCGAGAGAACTGGGTAAGTAGATAATGTAACAAATTATAGGTAGAATGCGTACTACCGTTATGGGTTATTTCAGCACTATCTCTCTAGTCTAGATGGTTGATTTCTACGCAACATTTTACCAAATATGAATCTACCCAACATGACAGTACAATTGGTACATTTTACCCACAATTAAATAATTTTTATAACAGCGAACAAAAAATAATAATTTTTTACAGTATTGGTTTACCATACAGTCTCTATATAAAAGATAGTTGAGACAATAGCGTACTCACCATTTCTCAAAACGGTCATGCAACCTCAAAAAAATT
>JAABKK020056799.1:0-10902 GCA_011634745.2 Catotricha subobsoleta
AAGTTACATAAATTCGACCTAAATAGGTCGAATTATACTTAACTCTGGTCGCCGACACCTAATGTGCTAGCTGGGCACAACCCATCTATAAATTTTAACGCACAGATAATAAATGTCCATTCCTTATAAGTATATATATTGATTGAATTTGTGACCGTTTATAAATGAAATTGAAAAAAATATAACAAAGGTTTCGGTCGCTAATTAATGACCGAGAACCATAAATAAAATAAAAGACATTTAATTCATCATAATTCATGTAGATTAATATCAAAATTTCGATTTAATAACGGTCACATAATAAAATTTCAACCTCATCAATTAATAACAAACAATGATAAAATCTATGGCCACCCAATTAATAATACTTACCTTAAAATAAAACATTTCAATGCAATTGGATTTTTAGAACTATGGCTAACATCTATTTTTTTTTTTTTTTGCTTCAAAATTCTTATCTTTTTTGTTATAATGTGATCATATAAAATAATAATTACAAATAATATTTTAATGCCATTTCTAAGATGAAAAAAATTAAACACTCCTCCTTATTTTCAAATAAACATAATGTATTGCTATTAATCAATTGAAAATAAAGTATGAACAAAAAAATGTTCATTCGAATACTATACCATAATATTTAATATTAGAATTGTGATTAATTTTATTATATTGCAAGAATCAACAAACAATTTGAAAGATTTTTAATGTATATTTGATGTGAAAATAGAATAATAATAGGCTCTGTCGGAATTGCTATTGTACGGAACTGAGAATATGGTACCTATATGGTTAAAATATTATCAAGTGGATTATCAACAACTACATATATATTGTTGATTGTAACTATTTATTTTTTGTTTTTTATTTTTTTTTTGTTTCATGTAAAACAATACCATAAACGTTGTTATACTCACATATAGAATATCATTTTAAAACAAACACAACTAGTAGCCACTAGACTGAATGGTTTTTACATTGCTTTTATTATATACATACATTGTTAGAAGTTCAACAGTGCAACGCACACAGAAAAATCTTAAAGAAAAAGAAAAATTAAATAAAAAAAAAAAATAAATAAATTGGTAATGGCATTGAAATAATGTATGAAAAAATATATGTAAATTATACATATAAATACCAAGTACCAAACTAAGACAATGGCTATGTACAAAATTTAAACAAAAAAATTAAAGAGGAAAAAAAATGATCTCTGGCGATCACGACGCGACACAAAAAAAATACATTATATACATACAGCTTTTATTAGATAATATTTGGAATGAAAAAAAAAAAACAGAAAATAATTATTAACCGCGGTATATAAGTAACAAACATATAGCACAGCCATCAAACTGAAGTGAACAAAAAAATAATAATAAATAAATAGGTGTTGTAAATATTTAGATTATTTACGTTCATTAATATTAGATACGATTTTTGAGTATCACATGAAGGTACAAAGACCGACATATTATTATTATTATTATTATTATTTTTATGAGATAATTATTATTCTTATTATTGTTATGGTTGTTATTATTATTATTTGAAATAAATGTCCATGTAATTATTTATTAAATTCAAATTTGTAGATAATTATTATTTGCTCATAATATGTATTAACATTGGAGTATATATTGGACATACAGAAAAACCTTCAGTTAATTCGATTGATTATTCATTTTTTTTTTTTTAATTCAATGTTTATTTGAATAAACAATAGCATTCATTTCGATTTTCGCACTTTCCTAACATAGTAATTATGAAGTTATTAAAGTCATTTAAATTTTCAATTCAAGTATTTATACAGTTTTTACAGTGTTTGACGTGAAGAAGTAGACTATAGTTGAAACCAAAAAAAAAAAATTAAAAACATAAATGATTTTCTTTAATCACATTGAAATTAGAAAAATTGATCGTGGATCTTCTTTAAGTTTAGTTTTTTTTTGTATTTTAAAATAAAAGATTAAATAATAAAGAGAAAAAATCAATGTTTTGTTAAGAAGAAATATATAAAGTGCGTGAAATACAGCAAAAAGTGTATAGAAATATGTGCTACATGACCTGAGTTTATTCTGTTTAACAACAGAGGTAACATTAACAGTTCCCACAACTTATCAAACACCTTCGACATATATTTTTGAATCAATATTGACAGATAAAGGTACGAGCTTGCAGCTCTATCGATCTTTATCGACGGTGTTTCGATAGGTACGAGCATATAGACGCACACGTTTTTTGTTTTCAGGAAAAGGTAAATATGAAAAAGTAAGATAGGGTAATTTTTTTCCGTCGACGATTACAAAACCATCTCAAAATAAAGTTGAGAGCAAAAAAAAAAAAGGTCTTCAACTACCATTACGATTGCAAAGCTTACCCCTAGGCGACTTTTGGAAAAGTGGGAAAAGATACTATTTCTTCCAATTTCTTTCAAAATACCGCGGAAAAAACCGCGCTGTCTCCTAGCTGACTTTTGGAAAAGTGAAAAGATACTGTTTTCTTAACACCCCTGTCCCCCGTGTGCACGTATGGGTATGAGCACTGCTTATTTTGGCTATTAGTTAAATTATGTTTTAATCTACAGTCAACTGGTAATATTTCATGCAAAATATGTATACAAAATTAATGGAAAATACATTTTTATTCAAAACAGAAAATTATCATATTCCAAATTAACAAATTAACCTGAAGTGGTACTCACACGAATACACGAATCATATATTTTGCCATCAAAATAAAAACTGTTAAATAAACAGGAAAACAGGGGAAACATTACGTCAAGCACTGTTTTTTTTTTCATCGTCTCATATTTTTCATGCTTTTTCTGCTTCTGTCTGCATATGAAAATAGATATGCTTTGTCATGCTTTGTCCGACCCCATCTTCTGTAATACCGTATTGTGATTAATGAAGAACTCCTAAATTAAAAATTTAACCTCGGTAGTAATGGATAAGTTGAGAAACAGTTCATCATCCCAATGTAAATAAGAGTTAAAAGCTTATGTATACATCCCCAATTTTATTCTTGGTTCTGGTTTCCTAGCAACAATCAAAAATAAGATAATAATTTTTTCTTACGTTTTATTAAATATTTTTTCTTAAAATAACCACAATATAAATTAATTTGGAAATTCCATTAATCTCATTATTATTACTATATAAATATAAAAAAATGTCCTGAGATATATTTTTGCAAAAGATTAATATTGAATAAATTTCACAACCTACATTCATTTTCAATTTATGAAATATTATGATGAGTTGTTGTTTTTTTTTTTTTTTTGAACTCTTTATTCGCTAAAAACTAAACCCTCATCTAGCTACATACCCACACAAAATGAAAAAAAACACATGACTAGTAATCCCAATGGAAATAAAAATCACACAGAGATCATAATCATAATGCATAGCACCCTTGTCTATCCATCCATCTATCCAATCCATTCATTCATCCATCCGCATAAAATCCATTCATATCACTCTTCTTTTAAAATACCTCTACGCCTTTATATCTGCACTTTCTCCCTTCTAATAGATATAAATTTTAACTTGTCCCGTTCCGTCAATCATCATAATTTTCACCCTCCCGTACTTTTTGACAGGTTGTCATTGTTTGGATATATTCAATTTATTAGCATAGCATGGTGAAATCAACGCACCAAGACATTGTTGTTGTTGGTGTGATTGTTGTTGTTGATGTTGATTTCGATTTTGATTATAAGCAAAACCAAAGAATAATAATTTTCTTTTTTTTTTATATATATATATATTTATATGTATATGATGGCTTGGCTCTGTTTTACATCATGATATTAAATGTGGTCTGTGGTTTTTTTTTACAACACAACTTGACTAGTTAATAGAATTTTTAAAAATCCCTTCAACTTTTAATTCAAAACGTTTTATTGTTTCGTGCGTAGCCACCAATATACCGTATATTTTTAATCATCATCACCAACAAAATATAAAACTTACTATATATATTTAAAGTTCCAAGGATCTTTTCTGAAATTAGAACCTGAAATAACATTAAAGAAAAATATTTCTGAATTGTCTCTCACGCGAATACTAAAACTGAATGAACTTTAAATTCAAAACTATTTTTTTTTCTTTATTTTTGTTTAGTTAAGTACTCCTTTCTGATATTGCTTTGCAATAAAAATCACACAAAATAAATATCTGTTAAACAATTTTTCATCGTCCCATAAACATCATTCATTTACAATTTTTTTTTCTTTTTTTTTTCATATTTATTTATGCTAAGCACACGAAAAAAAAATGTTAAAAATGCGCGTAAAAATTGTTCGTTGCTGGTTGGTTTTCCACACGCCTTCTTCTATGATATCCTTATGACAGCAATTTAATTACTTTCATATTTCCCATCACATAAATTAAAAAAAAGAGAAGAAAATCACTCGCCTACAACATTTTTACCGTTCATCATCGTCCTGTAACAAGCAGGCAGGCAAACAAGTAAAAGAGAGACATTAATTGCTTAATTAGGAATGACATAATAAAGTGTTTGCATATGGCTTGGGTTTTCGTACTTACAGCAAAATAAAAATTTGTAATTTCAAATTTGTTTTAATTTTTTTTTTAAATGGTTATTTACTTAACGAATCACAACTTTTTTTTTTTTTTTTTAATTATTTTGGTTTTTTCTGAAACGTGAGGTGATAATCATCGCACAGCCATAAACAAAGAAATAATATTTATTTTTTTGTAAAACATATTAAGTAATGATGTTCGCTCCCAGACTCGTTGCAGAGAGTATTCAATCACGCATTTGAAATTACATAAAGTTTAATTGTTACCAAAGTAATATTAACACTTTCTTGAAAAAATTAAAAAAAAAAATTATATATATAATATATTCGTATGTACATATTTTTTTAAGTAACTTAAGGTCGTTTAAAATTTAACGTAATTATAATTAAACAAATTACGTTAATTAACACAAAAATCCTCCAAAATAATTTAACCGCACGATTACTATTGATTAACATCGAATAAAAGAAAAGAATTTATTGGGACATTGTCGTTGTCATTGTTTTATGGTAATTAATTTGTAAAAAGGTAAAATGTTTGCTATTTTTTCTCATTACTTTTAGAAAACAAACCGAATTTAATCAATTAAATTTTTATTTAATTCTTATATATTTGTTTTAGGATTGATTGCCTACCCATTGTGTTCAATTTATATATGTTACATGGATTTGTCGCTATCCATGATTTAGAAAGCTTTTATATTAAATTTAACGAACAATTGAGACAACCGGTAATTGCCTGCCTTACACAAAGGAAGCTTTAAAATTTATATATGACCTTCATGAATATTAGAATTCTAGTATGAAAAGTATGAATTATTTCAAGAAAAACAGTTCGCATTAAATACAGAATATTTTGTTAAATTAAAACGAAAACCTTTTTGGTTAAAATTTAATTTTGAAATAAAGAAAAGAAAATTATTCTTCGTTATGTTAAGGTAGCTATTATCGCTTTAAGTAAGTTGAAGAGAATATTCGATAGATTTGTCTTTAGATAAAAGTTTACAAAAATTCTACTTTTCGATCGTATACTTACATATTTCAATTTTGCTATGTATCGCTCTTCATCATGGGGCACTTACAATCACACCAATGCTGGCTTTCACTGACTTTTTTTCTCTTCAAAATTTCTAAAGAAAATAAAATGTCATGAAAAATGTCTGATATGAAACGTAACTCTCAGATTTAAACATATGTTTTTTAAGAATATCAACACAACTGAATTGAAGCAATTAACATTAATCTTAAATTACAACCGTTTAAAATTATAAATGTTTCAAAATAAATTTAAAAAAATTTGTCAAGCAAGAATTTTTTGTTGAAAAAAAAAATTACTTCTTTATAAATAACTAACGAAAAACAGGCATGAAATGCTACACTTCACATAAATCGCATTGTCATCATTCTCGTCATCAATAATGAAATTTCATGTAGCTTTTAAACGCAAGCACTTTTTTCTACTCTATAGATTTTTTTTTATTTTCCTGAATGCTAAGCGATAATAAAAAGCACAACCGCACTTTTCAGTAATATGAGACTCTTTTTATTGAATTTTAATTTATGCTAAATTATGCGCACCAAAGATTACAAAAGTAAGAGTAAGGCATATATAGAGTAATGGTACTTCAGAAGTTTTGATTGGAATTTTTAAATCTCAGTACAGAGAGAAAAAAAATTGTAAAACGATAAAATTTGAACACTTATTTGTTTATGTGTCAGCATCTTTTGTTTTGGCTCACGTGTTTATTTTTTATTCTGCTTTTTTCTTGTTTTTATGTTTTTTTTTTCTTTTTCTTTTAAAGCCAGCTACTCATGACGTCCGAAAGTCGCTGCATAGAATGACGACCGAAAATAAAATGTGGATGAATTTGTTAAGACTATTCTGTGTTACAAAGTGCATACACATTGTCATTTTACGTTCGGTCGTCGCATAAAATACGGACTTTCGATTGTTATCCCTAATCCTTTTATATTAAATGTTGTAGTATGAAATTATCTTCTATACAAATAAAAATAAATAATTAAATGAGCTTTTATCATTTCATTTCATTAAATTATAATGCTGTGTAAGTTTAAGAGGACGTGGACAGTGATTTATTTTCATTCGTGATTATGTTAAAGCTCGAGTTAAAGCTTATAATCAGAGAAGTCGGTTATGCGAAATACCCAAATTTTCAGTACGATCAGACTCGAATTTGTCGGGTCGGTTCGGGTCA
The DNA here is from genome assembly GCA_011634745.2 of Catotricha subobsoleta. Taxonomy (NCBI): domain Eukaryota; kingdom Metazoa; phylum Arthropoda; class Insecta; order Diptera; family Cecidomyiidae; genus Catotricha; species Catotricha subobsoleta. Next base: position 6,766 of record JAABKK020056799.1, read on the forward strand.
GACAAAAAAAAATCTAATGATGTCAGAATTTTCTAAAATTTGTGAAATGTGAAACATATTTTTTGACATTTTTTGATCAACGATGATTTGATATCTTCACATTTCACAATTTTTAGGACACTCTGACATCTTTAGATTTTTTTGTGTATCAGAAAAGCCTGCACAGACCCGTCCCGAATTTCGATCATTTCGGATAACCGACTGGTCTCTGTTTGTAATATTTCACTAATATTTCAATGCAGAAAAATTATAAAGTGAAGGTGACAAAGATTATGTTTTGACAAAAAGAACTGAGCTTATAAAAGCAATTCTACTGTCCTATATATTTTTTTTTTCATTTAGTTAACGTCGAATTATATTAAATGATCGATTTTGCATTTCTTACTTATTCCTCTTATAACATATAGAACAAAGATTAGAAGTTTTTTTTTCTTTCTATTTTTTAATTAGATTACAGAAAACTCATATTTAACCAATCATCACACCAAAAACCACAATACATATAATTTATTATATGTACTTATAAATTTCTCATTCAAATACAGATAAAACGTGTAAAATTTTTGTGATTTTGATGGTCACGATTTATAAAATGATTTTTATTTCTTTTTGTCTCATTGTTTGGTTTCGTTCATTAGTTAATTTACTTTCAATTATTTAATAAAAAAAAAAAAAATAAAAACAAAACAAAACAAAAAGCGCTATTCAGAAAATATACTTATATATGTATAATGTATATAAATATATATTTATATATAAGTACCAACGAGAAAAAACACTGCCCTAGATTTGCGATACACAAAAATAGTAACATTATAAGCAGCGCATGACAATTAAATTTATTACAAATTTTTGGTACTACAATGCGTGTGCAATATCGTTATATTTATTTATGTATGAATTTGTGTATTATATTATAAAGCGAAACTTACCTACCTTTATAATATTTTTTTATTTTTTTATTTTTATTTTGCAATATGAACGGTTTTAGTATTTGTGACACCAAACAAGGCAAAAATTATGATTTCATATTATTTTTATTCAACTGTTCAAATGTTACCATTATGTCATTTACCTTCCATTTAAATTAATTTATTAATTAATCTTTTGCTTATAATGTCTGTAAATTTTACAGATAATTAAGTAAGTAAAGCATTTTGACCTTAGAATATTTATATTGAACGAAACCCTTTAAGATTTTTAACCATTTGATTTCAATTTACACATCACTGATCAATTGATCAGTATGTAATTTAAAATATTTTTTTTTAAATTATTATTATCCTTCAGTCATTGCCTGAAACATTACTAAATATCTGACTGGAAATCATTTAAATTGAAATATACAAGTACATGGTGGCTTTTAATACTTCTTTCGAAAACATTAATTACTTTACTATTCGGTATTTTTGTAACTCTGACTGAAGTTTCTTCAATGAAAAATTCTTTAATTGTAACAAAATGAGCACCATATTTGAATATGATTGTAAGATACTTATTCAAAATAATAAAAAATTAAATGTCAACATAAGCCTGAAAATTTCAAATACTGTTGATCACTCTTAAATAGACTCATTTAATGAGGCCACCTTTTTTAACCAGCTCTAATAAAACTAAGTAAATTTATTATGTAGTTTGATGGCAATTGCTTGTTAATATATGTACGTCTCATTAAGGCTTTAAAAAAAATTAGTTAAAACAATAGATAATCATATTTTGATTACACTGATTTTTCTATTGATAAAAACTTGAATGAAAATTGCTTAAAATCTACTAATTACAAATCATAAACAGACTAAATTTGTATACATTAAAACTAATTTAAAATTCTGTATTATTATTATTTTAAAATCACCACCTTGGTTTATGTATGACTTGTTAATATTTTATATATATATTTCAATAAATTAATAAAACTTCCAAATATCACATACACAAACTTGTAAATGGTCTTTTGTGAATTTGCCAATTGAAATATGGGCGATTGTCACCTCTATAATAATACTAATACCAGATCGGTGAATTTCCAATTACAGGCTTTCTTTTTTGATCTAAAAATTAAATAAATTGAAAAAGTAAGACAGGGTAATTTATTTCGTTTCTTACGAAATATAGTTTTCAAATTTGAAAAAAGATGGTATTTTTGAGATAAATCTCCGGAAAAAACTCGCGCTGTATGCAAATAGTATTTTGGAAATCCAGCGAGGATATTTTTGGAACCATAAAAAGACATTGTTTTGCCCACAATCGGGGCAGGGTGGCTGTGCCAAAAATTTCTAAATATCATTGAACCACATTAAATAATTAAAAGATTATATATTTTCAAAATTTCTTTACTTTTCAGTGCTTTTATAATAATATATTAACAATTTTGTTTTGTTTATAACTCAGTTAGTGCAATATACGATTGAAGAGTGAAAACTGAAACTAAATAAAATTAAACCATTGCAATCTCAATTTCACCAATCCCTTGCTATGTTGCTGGTGATTATTGCATCCAATTGGAGTTTATAGAGTGTGTCATTTTTATTATAGAAGTACATTAAAATTTTGAACCGTCCATTTGGAATAAAATAAGGATACAAACTCAATTTAAATATGTAATCATTGAGAACGTATTTATTCTAAAAGACCAAAAATGAAATCATATAACTATTGTATTTCTAAATATAGTTAAATTAATTTTTTTACCGGTTTTATTGGACAATGAAATGGAAAATTTGTCCTCGATTGGAGGAATGGCTGGAGAATCCGTAAAAATAGATTATTTCCTTCACCACACGTAAATTCACAGAAATTCTCAGTGACATCAGCTAATTTCACATATGATCCCGGAGTTAAGATAGGTTTCCTCAAGACTATTGTATGAATTTAAATGATTGGTTTCTTATTTATTTATTTATAATTGGCATTGTTATTATTACAAGGATAATTTTTGTTTAGGGATATAGCGCCCATACTCGCTTACAATAATTGTACAATACAAAAAACCAAAAAAATCATGTTGAAATTTGAAAACATAAATCGATAAATGCGTTATGTGAATTGTGAATGCAAATTCTCCATAACATTAACTAACATTAAATGCTGCCAATTCTCGATATATTTGTATAAATCCACCAATAGCTTCGTCATTGCGATTAATTGATTTGATATAAAAGTTTGAATCATTAATAAAATAATCGTTAAATTCAAATTTTATGTTTTTAAATTTTATTAAATTATTTTCCTGTTGTAAAAATGGAAGCGTTAAATAGCTTATGCTTATCTATTCGTTATTATTAAAAATAAATTGCATTTAGTACTCACATCACAATTAATATTTCTAACAATCGTAGAAATTAAAAATGTTGTCAAAGCTCCATAATTATAAAATTTAGCCATCATTGTAATGTCGTTTGTTAAGTATATTTTTTTCATAAAATAGATTTTGAAATTTTTTAATGATTTTATTTTATACAGTTTTTGAAATATTTGCTTCAAAAATTGATTAATAATGAGTAAGTAATAGTGATGATATACGATTAAATCAAAATCATCGAGCGTGATATATATTACGATTTAGTGCGATTCAATTTTTTTTTTGTAAATTGGTGAAATTAAAGTATATGCTACAGTTACCCAATAAGTATTTTTAGACTAGAGTGTAGAAGTGGTCTATTAAATCGTTTATATCGAGTCTAATGTCCCGTCTATATACGGTTTATAGACCAAATACCGTCTATAAACTGTCATTAAACGGTATATAGACTAAAACAGATATAGATCGTATATAGACGGTACATTAGACTCAATATAAACCTCGATATAAACGATCTATTGACTATTTAGAGACTGCTATACCAATTGGGTGACGTTACACTTAGTATCGATTCAATCCGTTCCTTTTTTTGTTAATACATATTGTCAAATGTAATTTAATCTTTTGTTTATATACTTTTTTCATGTATGATCCTTTTTTATCATTTTATTTTACTTCTGCAGAGGCCAAAATAATAGTTTTCGATGTCTAATATAAATATGTTTTATGGCTAATTCGCAGACAATCAGTATCTATACCTATTAGGGTGACCGACTTTTGTATGGGGAAATTTTTCTTTTCGAAAATTCCAGATTGCACCAAAATAAAAAAATTGT
>JAABKK020056821.1:0-10901 GCA_011634745.2 Catotricha subobsoleta
AAATTCACGTGAAGGTTACTAAAAATTCATTCCCCATTCTGGTAGCTAGATCGTGGCGGCAACGTTGCCATCACGTGTTTTTCTTCAATATAATAACTTTAAAATTGCCAAATCTGGTGGCGGCAACGTTACCAATAATGTTCCTTGGGTACTTTTGTTAGAAATTTTGTCACAATTTTTATTATCATTCAATTATTCGTAACCGTTCTTAAACAGTAGAGGAATTAAAACTAAATCCTGCAAAAGAGTCATGCGACATCATGCATTAAACAGTCTTAAGAGTGTTTATCAATTTATAAAGCCGACAATCTCTTAATTAAAGCGTTTCATTACTTTTTCTTCTGTATGTTTTAAAAATGAAAGAAAAATTAAAATTTTAATTAGCTATTATTCCAGAGTATATAATGATCGATTTTTGATGTGAGCGCCGGTTTAACGATTCCATTAATATTTTTTTTCATTTAAATAAATTGAAACAATAAAAAATCTGCTTTCAAAATCAATGATCATATGCATAGAGGTACCAGAAGTCTGCATCGACATGTCCATAGACAAAAACCGTTAGTTTTTCCGTGAGCACAAGCATATAATTGGTATATCCTTTATGCGCTCATGCAAAATCTAACAGTCATGCCACCTCCATTACCCGGGTAGATTACAAAGGTATAAGCATCTCGAAAATGATATAACTGAAATGGAGGGTCGCACAGAAAATTAACCCATTATTGACCACCATTTTTGTTTATGAGATGAATCTTTTTCCCATATATCATATTCCTCTCCGACCACTAACCAAGAAAGTTTCAGTGCAAAAATTATTCAAACTTGAAAAATATACAATAAAACTTTTTTGTTAATGATCGAAGAGAGACCATTTTAAAGTTATATCATTTTCGAGATGTTTACTTTTGTAATATATCCGAGTAATGGAGCTGGCATGAGTGAGACAATGATTTAAACCATGAAAATTTAACTTAATATATTTTTGGAGCCTTTGAGAATGTATATTACTATTAGTTTACATAAAAAAAAGCTGCAATTATTGATCAATACATAAATACATTTATTTTCAAATTGTTATACGAACACTAGGAAATGCTAAAAAAAATAATAAAAAAAAATCTTATTGACATAAATAACTCAATATTTAAATTTGTGTATTTTTTCTCCCTTTCTTTTCTAGATAGCGAATAAGTAAAAAATAATAATAATAATATTGAATTATAAAAGAGTTGTTCATGCAACGTACATATTTTTTTTATTGTTGTTTTGTTGTATCTTCGCGTCAATTTGGTGTGGTGTGCGGTTACATGTGTTGTTTGGCGCTGTTGACTACCACAACATTATAGCTGGAAAATCCCAATACTAAGTTGATATTTTTAATTGATATAAATAAAAAAAAAAAAAAAAAGCAAAACAGTAATGACTGCGATATGAGCTGTTGCTTAATATCATATTTATAATTATATATGCAGCTGTGTAAATATTTAAATTGTTAATTTATTCGTAAGTACTACTAAAATCTATCTTACTTACATCGTTTTCTGAAAATAATTTATTCCATTTAACATTATAAAAAGAGAAAAAAAAAATGTCTGCTAGATATAAATTCGTTGGATCACAAGCTTATATCAAATAATCCTACAACTTTTGTCCACGAATTTAGCCATTTGTAGCTCTATGGAAATGAATATTTGAATATAGGAGTCGAAAAAAAAATTATTACAATCTATAAATGACGCTTACATCAAATTTCTGACAAAGAAAAACAAAACACATATAAGTAGAAATATTTGACTTTATTTAATAATACAATTTATGAGTATTTTGCTAGTGTGTTAATAAATAAATTATTATAAGTATCTTGATAAAAGTATGAAAATTTGTTTATGAATTGACAAAGTTATGTTATATTTAGTATATAAGTATCAATTAATATTTCCGTTTAATTTGAATCAAATTTGAAATGTTAGCAATGTTTTACAAATGATTTAAACGTTTATGCTATATATTCACATGGCACAAAATCGGGACTCAAATTGCGGACTGAACGCGTTTTTTTGTTTATTTTTGTCACGTGATGCCCCATATATACAGTATGATTTGAGTTCACAATTTGAGTCCCGATTTTGTATCATGTGAATGTAGCACTACGTGCTTTTGAAAAAAAAATAATTTAAGATTCAGCATGACTTTTCATAGTTGTTATCTTCATTTGAACCAAACAATTGGATAAAAAAAAAAAAACAATTTACAAAACAGCGAGAAATAAAAGGTGGCAAAATCGAAATGGAAAAACCAATTAAAAGTGAATTTACTTTTAAACTAGTTATCCTTGGTCGATGTTAATTTTTAATATAAATATTGTGATGGTAGATTTCTATGAGAAATTTTATATAAAATTGTAATATTGTTCGCTTAAATATTCAAATTTTGAGTCATTTTTGACCACAATTTATTGCGTTATTTGAAAAACTTAGATAAAGATAGTTTTGTATTGGTATACTCTTTTTAAATTTTAGTATAAAAACTTAACTTTTTTTTTTAATCATAAACCGGGTTAAATATATTTGTTATTTTATTATAGAGGATCCAAATACTCACAGCAATTTTTGATGAAAGTAAAAGTTCCATTGAGTAATTTTAAATTTTGAATTCATTGTGATCATAGACAATGATGCACATTTTGACATACAATTTTCAAACTAATTTGGTATATACAATTTATATGGTGCACAAAAGTACCTACAAGATACACTTTAAGTCATTCATAAATAATAATAAATTTTAATCTCGTCTATCGTTTATTTACACGCTTTTCATAATCAAATAATCGATATATCACGATAAATGTTTGGAACTGAACTATGAATAGACAGACGACGTATTATTGTATTTATCTTTTCTTAAGTGCACAATAACTTTTTTCAGTTTTGAAATTTTTGGAATCTTTCAATAGTAGCAAAGATAAGACTCATCACAATTTCATTATTATACAAAGGAACGTATGTGCTACCCAAATCAATGAAATTCAATATATGTATGCTTTTTTGCTCTACTTTTTATGTGTTAATATATATTAGCTAGCCACACACACATCTATAAAAACAACAATCAATGTAATTAAGAATGTCAGTTTGTAATCCCGCTTGCAATGTTATACAAATATATTATAAAATATGGTTTATTGAAGAGCCGGTAATATCTATTATTTTTTAAGTTTGGAAATTGAAAACTCCGATGTCTCTATGAAAGTGATTTGAATAAATATAATAATCAATTAGAAGTTAATAAAATTTGCATTAATTTATTTATTTATTTAAATGCATTTCTACGTGGGTTGGCAATTCTTACATAATTCAATTTTGATTTAAAAATCCGGTAAGCGTTTTACACTAAAATGGTAACCAGAATGTTACTATAAGTTAAATTTATTATTTATTGTTAAAAAATTGTTGTAAATGTTTGTATTGTTAAAAATTGAGTTGAAATTTTATTAATTGAGATTTAAATCTAATTAATAATAAGGATAATAATAAATTATTTTATGTATGCGTCCCAAATTATATACTTCAACCAGTCTTGAAAATATCTCAGATAATAGTATCTGAGATAGTTTCTCAGATAAGATAATACCTAATACCTAATACCTACTAAGTATCTCAAAAACTATCTCAGATACATTGTGTCTCACTTCATATCTTATCTCAAAAATATGAGATAAGTTAATTATTTTTATATCTTATCTGAAATACTTTTGAGATACTTTTTAAATATTTTTATGAATGAATTATACAAGATTTTTTTACAATAAAGTATCAAAAAAGTATCTTAGAAAGTACCTCAAAAGTATCGGAGATAAGATATAAGATAAGTATCTTATCTTATATATATATCTTATCTTAAATTTTTAACATTATCTTATATCTTGAAGCAAAATTTCTGAGATAGTTTTTGAGATAGTTTTATCTTATCTGAGATTCTATCTCAGATACTTTTTTATCAAGTCTGATTTCAACTATAGCTGGTATTACAGGTAACGTAAGTCGTAAGTTTTTCCAATATTGTTCACTTAAATCAACAAAACGGTCACTCTCAACTGCAATTTGGTCATTATTAGTGGCGCTGATACTTGCGTGAAAATCCAGCTTATACTAAAAATTGTTTTTGACAAAATGGAATTAATATGAAAAAAATTTAAAAAAAAACATTGCTAACCTTGATTTCAATTGATATAAAAGTGAAAAAAATATAGATTTTCAAAGCCTTCATCCTCTCTTCGTTACCAACTGGTGGAAGAACTGGTAGAAACATTTTTTTTACTTATACTAGTTTTAATGGCATTAGATTAAGACTTGTTTTTGTATATATGTATGCTGTAATACATTTGTGCAATTGCGCTTAAACTGCAGTTTAAAGGTACTTCTACAATAATCAACGTTTATGACGTGAACCGCGGAAGTTTTTGGAACTTCTGCCTGACCACATATTTTTCATACCAAAAATCTTCTTTCTTTTTGTATGAGCTTTTCTGCCTGACAGAGAGTAAATGCATACAACGCCGGACCACTTAGTCTCCAGTCTATATTAGAAAGAGATTGAACCAAAATAATCAATTTGACAATTTCTTATACATAATAAATCAAAGTTTCTGGCAAAGATGATAAGATATTCATTAATACTCACTTAATAATACTTAATACTAATATGGTTCGTAAACTTCGTAAATCGCATAGGTGAATTTCGCGATAAAACGGACATAATTTTTGTGTTTTTTTTAGACGTTTTTTGTAAGCGTATAACTTATGATCCAGAAGTCTTAAAAACAGAACTTTGGTAGATTTGGAATGGTCTGATCACCTAAAACACCCAAACTCTTACCATCGCTCATGAATAGTTCAAGGATGCTCCCGTTTTTGAGCTATGGTTCCCTCTCAGAAAAAAAAAGAAAAATGGCGTAGTATTCTATAAAACCACCAATTTCGTGAACTTCAGGCTGCACATCTTGGGAACCATAGCTCAGAAAAAAAATAAAAACGGTAGCATCCTTGAACTATTCATGAGCGATGGTAAGAGTTTGGGTGTTCTAGGTGGATGCGTCTGGAAAAAAGGGCAGTATTCTATAAAACCACCTATTTCGTGGTTTCAGGTTGCACATCTTGGGAACCATAACTCAGAAAAATAAACAAAAAAAACGGGAGCATCCTTGAACTATTCCTAGGCGATGGTAACAGTTTGGGCACTTTAGGAGGAGGCGTCTGGAAAAAAAGCGTCACGCGCAAGCTTTCCGTTTTCGACACAATATGAAGTGGGAGTACTCCTGAGAGTCTTATGTCCAGACCAGAAGTAGAATATTCTAGACGTTTGCTAATTATTAAAGTAGAAGGTATTACCATTCCAAATCTACCAAAGTTCTGTTTTTAAGACTTCTGGAACAAAAGTTATACGCTTACAAAGGAAGTCTAAAAAAAAATACAAAAAAGCTAAAATGTAAATGTCCGTTTAAAAAAAAAAAAAAGGCCCACCCCACGATCAATTTCTTGAGAACTAGGAGTCCAAAATAAAAACCACGCCAATCGTGGTATCAACTACTATCTCAGTAGCTACCGTTTTCATTTCAGCCAATTTGGTTCAGTATTTCTCGAGAAAATTGACCCAACGTGTTATAAAACATGAAAAAAAAAACCTTCCCGCGAAATTCACCCGTAATTCTATTTTATTTCTGTAATCTAATGATTTAATGATAAGTAACCGCAGGTGCGGTAAGAAAAGCAAAATATGAAATGATTATTGATAATTTGCGTGCTTATATTAAGCAGCTTCATCGTCTCGAAATGATTAATTAACAACACAAGAAGAATCTGATGAATCTGCTTAAACTATAATTGCAATCGCTTCAAAAGCTAATTTGCCGATAATTTCCCATTAAGTTATATTTTGCTCGTCTAACATATGACTACTAACTGTAACTACGTGACTCTGTTATATCGAAAATATTAATTATCATGAGTTTACCTCATAACATTGGCATTCAGTAAATTTCGTTATCGCAATAATGCAAAATATTAATTTAATTTTCAGAAATTTAAAAATTACTTTCAGTTTAGTTTATTTATAATCAGATTAAGCAAAACAGTATATTTTATGTTCAATGTTATATATCGAAAATTTTGCATTTGATGTTGTGTTTTCGTTTTTTCTTTGGTTGACTGTTTTGAATTTATATTATTGTTGGTAATGTGAAATTATGGCCACCCGCTACTGAAAAAAACTGTTAGACTTGTTTGTCTCGTAAAATATTCACAATTATCAGTAAAATAAAAAACGCGACATACGAACAATCTCCCGATCACGCGAAACATTTTATTGTTTTCTTCATTTATTTGTTGTTGTAGTGTTTAGATAAATATTTACAAAAATAATAATAAAACCAAAAAAAAAATGTCGATAAAATAATGTATTTATTTTAAATTTATAGTGAACCTCATACTAAACGGATTTTAGTACATAAAAAAAGAAAACATTTTATGGATATAATTTATAAATTTTTCTAAATTTATAAACATGATAAATTGAATTTTGATTAAAAGTTGATAGTTTAAAGGCAATGTTTTTCTTTTTTGGTTTTTTTTTTGTCTAAATATTGACGATGAGTAACAGTTTTTTTTTTTTAAAACGAACCTATGATTTATATTCTACACATCATTTTAATATTTCGTATTAAGTCGTTATCTGAAATATAAAACCTTGAGCGTACAGAATTAAAAAAAAAACATATTTTATTTTTTTCTATATTTTGTAATAAAAATTGTGAGGCTGTGTGTGTGCGTAACTGTATATATATATACCAATATGTTATTAAAAAGTTTATTTTATTTATATTTATTTAAAGAAAAAAAAGTTATTATAACATTTTCGATATGAACAAATATTGTTAAATATATATTTGAAAGGATAATCAAATAGATTTTAGCTATAAAGTTTGTTCAATGTTCAATGTGCAAGCATATTATAAAATATAATTAAAAAAAAAAACAAAAAAACAAAAAAAAACGAAGATAAGTTAATTAATATAAATTTTGTTTTAATTTCTGAAATGAATTCATAAAATATGTAAAATGACACCAGCTCTATTGGAATCCACCGACAGTGTAATTTTGGACAATAGTCAAACGTTTAAAAAAAAAACTAGCTTAGAAATTCAACAGAAAAACGATGTATCAAATATCCAATGTAAAATTAAAATCGAAAAAAAATCACCAACAATATCAATACGAAGTCAAAATATATCGATCGTGACATTAGAGGATAATGCTATTGATTCTAGTATAGCCGATAGTGATTCAGATTATGATGATATTCCATCAAAATCTGATTTTCAAATAGAAAATATTTTAGCACATAATCGAAATAAACAGACAAATGGAATAATATTAGTAAATAATCAAAGTGATCCAAATAATGATCAGTGCATTTTATCTAGTGACAGTAGCAGTAGTAGTAGTGTCACCAAACCAAATATTGGTAGCATAGCTGTACAAAATTCATCGGATATAACATTTGGAAATAAAACATTTTATCAAGGACCGGTGACCATAAAACAATTTCTATATGAAAATAATAAATGGAGACCGTCCGAACAGGGAAACGATAATCCAAATTTTGTAAATAGTACGGCGGATGTGAAAGAAAATAATGGTATTTATATCAGAAATTGGGAATAATTTTTGTGTTGATGTGATTATATTATATTTTGAACCAGGGCCTGTTTTTACGTGTAATTGGTGCTATTTTGAGTAACTGCAAATGTGATTTATGTAATTCCAAACTGAATTCTCTAAAATACGATTTCCATATAGCGCGGGTTTTTCCCCGGTAATTTGAAGACTGAAAACCGTTTTTTTTTTTTGCTCTCAACTTTATTTTGAGGTGGTTTTTGCAATCGTCGATGGGAAAAAATGTACCCAATCTTAATTTTACCCCTCCCTAAAATCAAAAGCGTGTGCATCTATGGGTGTAACTCTAATCATTTCTTAAAACAGGCCCTGTTTTGAACATTTTTGTATTTTATTTTTTGTTCTCAAATTCAAACTAGTTGTTATAACTTGTTTCACAAAATCAAATGTTTATTTATTAATGACGTAGAAACAAGTCAACGCGCATCACGACTCATATATAATTAACCTGACTATTTCTATTCAAATAAATATATATAACATTTAAATAATTTACATGTTTGTCATTCAGGTGGTTAATGTACGTAAATAACCAATACCATAAATTTTATTTACTTTATTCATTATTCATTTTTACAATTCACGAAATAAGTAACTACATACATATGTTTGATCTGTTAAGTGAGATCAATACAATATAGAGTTATACAGATATTACTGGTTTAATATATCAGTATAGATATAATTTATTGTCGCTATATTAAACTGTCTTATTAATCTTTAATTGTTGAATCCGGTTCAATATAATTATTTCCGATTAAAAAACCATAGAACGATTTAATTTTTTGAAATGGAAAAAAAATTAAATGTACTTAGAATTCAATTCATATCATCTCCTCTTTATTTATTTATTAATTTACAATTCTACTACCACTGCGCTGTATTTGTAGAAAATCTTATACAATATACATCCTTATAATCAGTGCCGGCGTAAGGCGTATGGTCTAGGCATATTTGATATTTTTTTTCGCCTTATTCATATTTGCTTAAGATAAAGAAAAGTTGCACCATCAAAAATAAGTTGGGGTCACTCATAAATATTTTTCCCATATGATCATCCGTTTAGAAGTTATCCCCATTTACAAATTTAAGGGACCATATTTAAGTGCCTAATGTAAACCTAGTGTTATCCTTAGCTGAAAAATAAAATTTCCGCGTCTCTTACCTGTAGCAGAACGTTTCAATCTTCCCTTTCCTTAGTAGCTTAAAACTTGTACATGAAGCTTTCTTTTCGGTCACATCATCGATTTTGGCGCCCCTTAAATTTGGCATTTTATAGGCTGTAGTCTGCGTGGCCTATGCCTTATAGCGGCACTGTAATATAAATAAAAGTAAATAGTTCAGTAATCTTTACTCTTTTTCCTTCTTGCTTTCGCCTGTTTTACTCTTTTTATAATACTTTTACATAAATTTTCATTCTGTTATTGTTGTTGAGCGTTTCCAGGGATACAAAACGACCAAGTTTATTGCTCTTAAGCGGTGTATAAGTTCCAAATTTTTTTTATTCTGATTTCATGTCAACCGAAATGTTGTTTAAAAGAGATAAACCAACTGTTATCACATTTGACCCCCTCAATCCCGTTCTAAGTCTCATCGTATGTAAATTATTCCGCTGTCTTGTTCTGGAGGTATGGGTATCCGATATGAGACACAACTCTTAGAACTTATACTAGAGGGGATAAAATGTCCCCGTAGAAAGCGAAATAAATACTTAATCTTTTTTCCTATTTTATTTTCCGAAGATTATGGTTAGCACTTAAGAGCAAAGCAATATACTTATATGACAGGTTTACGATAGAAAAAAATTACAAAATCCATATTTATCATTGAAATAAATAAAAATAATTGTGTGATTAGCAGGGGGGCATTATGTAGATTTTGAACAAATAAATATAATAAGGTTCTGAGAATTCAGTCGCTTAAAATTTTTAGAAATAAACATGGTTTTCTTGTAAGATATTAATTGAAAGCCAAGCACTTGGTCTAAATTTTATTGACTGAAATGACCTTAACGTATGTAGAGTTGAAAGGAAGACATAAAAAAATTGGAATTTACTAATTAAAGTTAATTTCTGTTCGTTTTGATTTTTATAAGGAAATACTTAAATCTGCGTAAATATTGCTCTTTTAGTTTTGAAGTACAGCACAATTATGTGGGAAATTTGAGTGTCTGTTATTGCATTTAGCAATATATAATTTACCCATTCATATCATTTGGTCGTAAATGGCCAACAGTAATACATACGTATAGAGAAATTAAATGCGTCAATATACGTAAACCCAAATCAATGAAGTATTATGATTTCTTTTTATATCCATGCAGAAATCCAAGAATAAATATACGAGTCTAATGTGCACAAATTCTTTAACTTCTTCACATACATATTTCGACATACTTCAGAAATATACTGAACCTGTTTTTATTGATTGTGTTGGATTTTTGCTTCACTAAACTTATATTTCTACAAATTATACAAGTACTACTTTAGCTCATTGATGTGGAACTTTAAAAGATACTGAGAGACGATCCAGAAGCATCTGATTGGTTACAACTTGTACAATTTCGCTACAATGACTCTTTTTTGTTAGATACAGGACGATCAAATGTATATGAAATATATCTATAGCAAAGATTCGAATTTTGACAAGCTCAAACCAAAACATAAGTCTCAAATACACTTTAACGTACCATTACTAGTTGCCGACACGGATTAACTATAGTAATTAATTATATAATCTAGTCAGTTAAGATTTTTAGAAATCTAAATCATAAATTCCAAAATCTTATATCTGTTTGTTTTATATTACTGAAAACGAGAATCTAGTAAGTATTCAGTTCTTCAAATTGATCACTTTAATATATGTATATCTTCTTCTTCTTCTTCTTCTTTTTTTGTTTGGTTTTTTATTTATTTATTTATTCATTTTTTTTGAACTATTAATTAATTAATCTTATATGCAATGACCTCTAATTGTTTATTATGAAACGGGACCGCCCCGTTTATTTTGTATTGCATATAAAAAAAAAATTCTTACGTGTCATGATGATATATTTATGATGCTTACGAATATTCTATGATTGGTACATTATATTAGGGAGTTTGCGAAATCGACGTACGAGAATTTACGTAAGTCTCCGTAACTCGTTTGCGTGGAAAATCTCAC
>JAABKK020056832.1:0-10900 GCA_011634745.2 Catotricha subobsoleta
TGTTCATATTTCACGTTAAAATTACATTAAATTTTGATGTACATTATAATGTACGCCACGCACGAATGGGTTAAAAAGATACTATGAAAATCTGAAAATGTAGGAAATTTTTTTTTAAAAAAAACTCAGGATGCAATCCCTCTTCTCCGTGAGTTTGCATTTACTTGTATTAGGCTATATGATTTTGTAAAATAAAACTTCATTCATGCTTAACACTTAACATTTGAAAACAAGATATAATTGCGTTTTACTCGAGTTTCTTCCTATTATGCAATAAATTCTAACTTTGAAAGAATAAGTTTCGATTAAATCAGAAAACACCGGTTTCTGTTTTTTTTTTTTTCGTTTGTTTGTTTTTTTTTTTTAATTGAGATTTACCAACATAAACATTTGAAATTAGCAGCCAATAGATATAAAAATGCTAATAAGCATAAATTAATTTGCGTAAACAACAATAAAGAGAAGTAGTTTCTTTCAGATATAATTTATACAAAAATAAAAAAAAAAAATGATTTAAGTGCCGTCTCTAAATTTACTATCGCAAGTAGCTGGAGGTTACAATTTATTGGTTTAAAAATAAATAAATATATTTGTGCACTTTTCAAATTATTATTTTAACATCAATCCATTCCCAACAAAATATACACACTTTTCTATACACAATTAAATTATTAAATTTACATCATCCAAAAATATAATTTATTTTAATGAGTATAAAATCATTTTAATTTGTATACAAAACATGCATTCATTGTAAATGTTATAAATTACCTCCACACTGTAGATGCCTTATAACACAGTGCCTACTTTAAATGTCAAAGAACAAAAAAATAAAAATAAAAAAATAAAATGAAAATAAGCTTATTAAAAACACAATTATAAAAAAAAAAAATCTTTTATGCGTGATTTTTGGAGATCCCTTTTTGGAAAAGGCTCACATTAAATAAGAGTCTATAAGAAAATAAAATACTAATCTACAAAACGTTACATATTATTATATAAATATATATATTATATATATTGAATACCTACATATAAGCACTTGTAATGAACATGGCAAATAGAAACATTCTAGTCGAGAATATACATAAATTATAATAAATGAAAAAATAAAAAAAAATAAAAAAAAATAATTTATAATAATTTTATAAAAGAAAAAAGAAAATTGTATAGCAAATATTGATACTATAGAAAATATATTTTTTGAAAAATCTTACGAAAACATTTCGTAATTTGATGGTGACGAGAAATAAATTTCTACGAGAACGAGGAACTTAAATCTTTATTATTATCACAAACCTAATACAAAAGAATTCCGGAAAATCGAATAAAAAAGTTTTAGCTGATTTGAATTTTCGAATGATTTGAATTTCCCGGCATATTTAAAAAAAACGATAATTTGATGTGAATTAACCAGCCCTAACCAACGATAATAAAATCGGCAATATGTTAACCAAAGTAGTTAACTACTATCTGCATTGATATGCATTATAATGCGCTAATGCGATTATCCAGTTTGGTCTTAAACTTTTCGATTGCATTTAACCATAGGTATCATTCCGATTAAGTTACATTTTTGACATTTGGTTAAGTTTTGTTACTTTTCGATTGCAATTTATTGCAAGTTAGACTACAAAAATTAGTTTAAATTTATAGTGATCGATCATGCGAGTAAAAATTAATAATATTATTGTCCAAATCAGTTTATGCTTACCATAATTTATTGGGTATTCCTTAAAAAGATTACCAACCTTTAACAACAGTTTTTCAAAAGTACAGTGAATCATTCGGAACAAATTAAAAAATACAAAGTCAGAATATGACGGAATAACTTCTACGAAATAATTTTTTATGCTGTGCTGCTTTTCTTTATCAAAAATATTACGGTCAAAATATCTTCAGTTTTCATTGCTACATATTACTATTTTTCGTAAAAGCCACGGTGCTACCCATCACAGAACCAAACATAGGAGATGCATCATCATTTTCAAATTCATTGATCAATATTAATTTAAAGAGAGACATCCTTAATTTAATTTTTATATTTTTTGCTTTTGATTGACTTTTAACAGAATTAATAGTTAACCATTTCAGTTAACACAGGGAAAAAAATTGCTAATTGTTACATTTTAAATTAACCAAGTCGGTATGGTTAACATGTTGGCTAACTCAAAAGTTTACCAAAACAATCGAAAAATACTTAACCGAAGAGGAAAACCTTAACCGGGTATTACATTTTGAACAAAAATCAAATAATTCAGCGACCATTCGAGAAATCGAATTTTCAAATTCGAATTTTAAGGCACTTAATGTAAAAAAAAATCGTTTTGAAATTCCAGACGATTTGATTTATTGGACATTCGATTTTCCGGAATTCTACTGTACTTATTCTGTTCTTCATTACTCAATTAATATTTTATGGATAAATTCTTTGCTAAATTTAATTTAGTGATCTTCTGGCATAAATAAACTTATTATTTAGCACATGAATATGATAATCACATAAGTTAAATAATAATTTACTCCTTGCAAATGGCTAAATTGGATCTAGTTTTAATTTAACAAAAAAATAATAAGAAATGAGAGACAGCCTTACTAATATAGTGAATAATTTTGCTGTTTGAGAGAAAAATCTATGGATAATTTTTTATTTAACCGATTTGAAATAAGCGATTACTCTATAGTGAAAATTTTACATTTGATAAAAATTTCTTGACAAACCAATCAACTAAAATAAAATCCAATGGGTAAAGGATGATTTACTTTCTAGTATCCTTTCATTAAAGTTAACAAAGATTATTACTATAAAGTGAAAAATTAAATTTCATTCCTAATTGTATGATTTTCAAGAGTAAACATTATCAGACCCTGTTTTTTTTAATTAATTCAAACAGAGTTGCTTCATTGCTTAGGATTATTTGGATTTCAAAAAATATTTGAAATTGGTTTGAAAGATAATTTTGAAAATATTATTAATATTGTTTTTACTATTCATATAATTCTATTGGATTTAAAATAAATTCTGAACCAATGGTGACTGTTACATAATAATAATTAATATTATACCTTTATATGAATTTTAATTTGATCATTTTCAATTAATGATGATAATATATAAATATCATTGAAAAATAATTATAGTTACTCTTGAAAAAATAAACAGGGTATAAAAATAAAATGTTAAATTGAATTTATCGTAAAAAACATTTCAGATTAATAAATAAGGTAGATTAAAGTAAATTTAAAGCCTTAAAAATAATTAGGATCACATCAAAATAATAATTTCAAGGCTATTTTTTATATAAAATTAATTTATTTGATTTTTGTAATAGAAAAAAAAACGTTTGTTTAAATCAATGTCAGTTAGTCGATTAAAAATAAAGCAATCTTTGAAGAATTTATATTGAACTAAGATCTGGAATTTCGTAAGAACTCTGTTTCTTGAAAAATATCGGAATTTAATGAAACTTTTTTTTATTATTACTATTATTTGTTTATTTAATCTATATAATAGATATTTCAAAATTTCGGACAGCACTTTTTCTCTTACTCAATGTTTTATTAATAACTATACAATTTACCTGAAGTTCTCGTATTCCTCTGAAAATACAAATAGACTGGAAACAAATATAAACGTTATCGAAAGTTTTATTTTTTATTTTCATGAGAATAGTTACCAAATAGCTCATAAAAAGTTAGTAACAATATTTGTTCAATCAAACTTTTTTTTTTTTTAAAAAAAAAAAAACAATTGTCCTTATAGGATATTATTAAGTATATTAAATTCATAAAATTATTCAAAATACTTAATAATAATCCATTTACCTTATGTACATTTACTAATAGATATTATATAGATAGTTAATAAAGATTTATATAGCGACACACAAATATTTATTATTATAAAATATGTATACTTACAAAAAAATAAAAAATTATAATAATTATAATAATGAATAGAAAAGAAAAGAAAAAATTAAATTAAAAATAGGAAAGAGAATTAAAGAAATAAACATGATTCATATATGATTATTAAGCGAAAAACCAAAGAACTACAATGAGCAAAACATAGCTAAATATATAAAAATAAACAGATATTAGAAATATATTTGAAAAAAAAATTTGAATTATAAATTTATTTAAAATATGAAACTGACTAAATACGATTTTATAAAGACAGAAAATTTGTAGAAATTAATCACAAATATTATATTATTAAATAAATGGAGGGTAGATATAATCACTATATATTTAAAAAAAAAAAATATACATGCATATATATATATATATATAGAGAGATTTACTGTTAATTGTTAATATTTGTAAAAGGGAATAATTTTTTTAAACATTATGTTATATAGATGATACAGAGACATGCTTAATGTGGCGGTAGAAATTCTTGCAGAATATTCTACTCGTAAAATGGAAAAGAGAAACGAATTTTATCATATTCATAACAATATTAGAAACATATAACAATTAATTGTTTTTATATGATCATTGATCATATAACATATTTTACAATTATAGAGACAGGGTTTGATTGAACGATCGCAGAGCCTGTCTTCATAATTGTAATATATGTATAGCAATGTATATTAAAAAATATTGATTAAGATCTAAGTTCATTGTACAAGTTTTTCGTAAAAAAAGATTTCCATATTTTCTTCCGTCATCGTCTAAATTGACTTGACTATCGTTGTCATAAAACTGGAAACATAATAATTTATATACTATTTAATATTCAATTAGCCGTTTAGGTATAAAATTTTAATCAACTTGTGCATGTCTCTGTTAAATTTTTCGGATTTTTCTTTGCTATAACAATTTTTTCCAATTTTTTTTTCATTTTATCATTTTGACTACGTTAATTAGTCATTAGCTATACATTCTAATTTAGTTAACTTTTAAAACGATAACATAAAATATTTTATAAGAAAATGAGAAAACCTAAATACAAAACTATATTATACAATTTGGACCAAAAAATATTTTAATTCAGCAATTAATTTCTAAAATTAGAATTTAGAAGAATCAAAAAAATGTGAAAAAAATGTTCTTCTAAAAAATAAGCAACACAAATTAATTAAATAAAATACAAGGAAAACAATTATGTCATTCTGGAGTCTGCAAAAATACATTTTTTTGTAAAACCAAAATTATAAGAAATAATAATAAATATATTAATGTTAAATTGTTTGTAAAAAAAAAAATTAATTAATTAATTAATAAACGAACCTAAATTTATTACAACACAAAATTATGAACTAGAGACAAAGATTAACTAAAATTCCAACAATTTGTTGTCAATGCACATAAAAATAAATGAATTAATTAAAAAAAAAAAGAAAAAAAAATGAAGAAAAATACAAAATTAATGTTTTTGATTATAAGTATCCCAATAATCAATATATAATTATTATATAATTATTCTTTGTTGTAATGAAACTAAAAAAAAAAAATAAAATAAAAAATGATGTTAATTATAAATAAAAATAAAAATGAAATAAAATATTATTATTGTAATTCACGCATCCACTGTATCCAAAAACAATCACACACCTACACAAACAAACAAACAACAAAAACACATAAAAGTTTTAATTAAATAAAAATAAAAAAAAAAGTAAAAATTGTGAACTTTCCAATTAATTATTATAGTAAATGAAATAAATAAATTTATTAACTGATCGACAAAAGGAAATTAATTAATTAATTAATTAATTAATTATTGTAATTTATTAAATACATTAATTATATTATATTTGATGGTGAAGTATAAATAATTATTTATTTAAGTTAATGAAATAATATGATTAAATAAATGGATTATTATTAAATATTGGCTATCAGCAGGTAGTTAATATTTGAACATTTATTATTAATGTAAGTTATATTCAAACATTTTTGTTATTCTTTTTGGTTAAAGAAATTATCAGCAATTATTAAATATTATTCTTGAACATTTATTATTGAAAATGAAATCAATTCTACGATGATTGTTTTGTTATCACCAATATTAATTATTATTATGTAAAAAATGGGTTACAATTACAGAAAAATATATAAATTAATGTTTAAAAAGCAACATAAATAAAAAAAAAAACATGAAAAACTGTATATTATAAAAAAAAAAAGAAAGCAGAATAAATAATTTAGATGTACATTCTATTGAATTTTATTTCTATCGTCACAACACATAATCATCATCAATTTATTCAGATTAGTACGTGAACCCCATACCACACACATATTTTTAGTAATTTGAATTTAAAAATTGTATAAAAAGAATAAGAAATCTAAATCACATATAAATGAATGAAGAGTTTGAAAAATGTTTAAGTTTTTGAGAAATATTTATCAATGTCTCAAGTAGAAAGCTTCCAACTACTATCACTAACGTTTATACTAATTATATTGTCAAAAATGTTTATACCAGATTTCAGTTTGTCTTACGATAGATTTTTTTTTACATTAGAGTAAAGAGAGCAAATACACAGGTTACTCTTTTTACTCTAATCAGAACCGGTTTAAGACGGGAGCGTCGACCTGCCTAAAAAAGTTCGGCATAATGATATATTACATGGATGAATCTTCATTCCACAATTCCATTTTAAAGGCAACAAAAATTTCAAAGAATCCATATATTTTTTTTTATTTTATATGGAGTCTTTGAAATTTACGAACTTACGGAAAAAAAATACGACACTCGGGCTTACCCCTAATATTTTTCGCGTGTGATAAATGACTAAAAAGCGGAGGAATAAAATTTCCTGAAATATTGAAACCTCAAATTTGTGCAATTGAAGACAGAATCCTGGAAGATGAAAAACGTTAAAATATTCATAAGAAATTATTGAGAAAAAAGAATATTGGAAATCCTCTATTTGGTGTTGTCTGTGCAAGCACAAAAAGTAGTTTCAAGGCCACAACTTATAAAAGTAATCAATTTTAATTTATCATAAATCACCGATCTAAATTTTATATCACCATGTTCTGGCGACAGGACTTTAGCTCCAAAAACTATGTAAAATGGAACTTAAGCTCCAAAAAAGGTGAAAGAGAAGTAAAGCAGTATAACCAAAATCATGACAAATGTAGTCTAAAACTACAAAATTTATCAAAAATAAGGACATTGATTTATGACTTTAGCTCAGAAGAAATACGAGGGCGGTCCGATAAGTTTCCTGTAACGCATTATATTCGACAATATTATAAATTTTTATGATTGTTATTGGAAAAAACAATCTTTTGTATTGCCTAATATTAATTTTAAAGACGATCTGTTGAATAGTTTATTTTTTACCAGCCATTGAATCAGTCAACTTTTGTGTTTTTAAAAAAATGGATAAATTTCAAATTCTTTTTTTGAAAGGTTTATTAGCAACCGATATCAAAAAGGATATGGATAATATTTTAGGCAGTTCATTACCATCATATGAAACCATTCATTTTTGGATAGCTGAATTTAAACGTGGTCGTACGAGTGTAAATGATGAAGAAAGAAGTGGAAGGCCAAAAACAGCTACATCCACTGGAATGATAAGAAAACTACATGATGCAGTGATAAATGATCGTCGAATAAAGTTCGTGAACTTGCTGTGATGTTCAAGGTATCAAAAGATATTCTTTTACGCATTTTACATGATGAATTGTTTATTAAAAAGCTATCTGCAAGATGGATGCCGTGTTTGTTAACATTGCCACAAAAGATAATTCCTTGGACACATTGTGAGGAGCTATTGGCGATTTATCAGCGTAATCTAAATGGATTTTTGCGTCGATTCATAACTGTTAGATAAGACATGGATCCTTTATTTCATACCAGAAACAAAAATTTAATCTAAACAATAGATAGAACATGGTGGTAATGCACCAAAGAAGGCACATGGTATAATATTCATCGACTATCTTCAAAATAAAAAAACAATAAATTGTGATTATTATTGTGCATTATTGAATCGATTGAACGACAAAATTAACAAAAAACGACCACATTTAGCGAAGAAAAAAGTGCTTTTTTATCAAGAGAACGCATCACCACACACATCAGGTTTGACAACAGCAAAATTGAATGAATTACGCTACGAAATTGCTCCACATCCACCATACAGTCCAGATTTAGCTCCTAGTGACTTCTTCTTGTTTCCAAATCTAAAAAAATTGCTTGTTGGAAAGAAATTCACATTAAATGAAATGGTTATCGCTGAAACTGAAGCATATTTCGAAGGTCTTGAAAAATCGTATTTTACAGACGGAATAAAAAAACTTAAAAAACGTCTGATAAAGTGTATTGCGTTGGAAGGTGACTATGTTGAAAAATTCAAAAAAAAATTCAAAAAAAAAAAGTTTTTAATATGAATACAGGAAACTTATCGAACCGCCCTCGTAGAAGACATAAAGTTATAAATGTAATAACATTTGATTTTGATTAAGGTAAATATTGATATTAAAAACCAATTCCATTTGATTACAGTATCTCTCTTATTTTATCAAAAAGCATTAAGTTATTAAAAAAAAAGTTCATTACAATAATGCGATGAGATGGAATATATTTTATTTTTTGACCATATCGGCCTCTTAAGTATCCGTCATAAAATGTCATATGTTCTGATATCATATTACAAATAGTAGTAGTATCTGGATCTTGAAAATCGTAAGCTTTGTCTAAATATTCAAATAAGTTATTTTCTTTATAGAATTTGTTTTTCCTATACAAATATTTTCAGAGTGTATAAATATTTCAATTAAATATTGTGTTAAAAATATTTTCATAATTGGAGCTAAAGAAATGGCACCCAATTTTCTTCAAATTAAAGAAATGTTACCAAACTTAGTACCAATGCAAGTTAATAAAAATACTTACGCACGTAATACGTGCGCACGTATGAATTGAATATTGCATGAAAAGTAACATTATTGGGTTCACCCTAGTTTTCAAGTAAAACGTAGAACGTAAACGTTAAATTTTGTATACGAATATCCACCCAGCCGATTTTTTTTAAGATTTCTAAGCTGGATATTTTTTTTCAAGCATTTCTAAGTATTTTCTCAGAAGAAGAACTCTGATTTCCGACCGCCATTTGAAGTTTCAAAGTCAGCCAAAATGGATGCTATCTGATGATATGCACATACTTAAAAATAATATCTCGAAGCACAATAAATCGAATCAAAAAAGCTACACCGATAAATAATAAACTTCACTATAATCAAGTACACCCTCTTTTTTTTATGGGGGAAGGGGAGCGGCTAGATTTGTCAACTTCTGCTTATATATTGCTGAAATTCAAAGAATTTTTTTTTTAATGTACATCAGGAAGTGTAATTTTTGTGTAGAAAAAACTAAAGAACCTACATGACGACCTCTTAAATAATAAGAGAATGGCCAACAGTGTGCTTTATTTTCTATTGGCTGTTAAAATAGAATCTGATTTGCCAAACCAATGCAGTATTTTTTTTTTCTGTTGTATGGTTTGCGTATATTTTGTTCATTGTATATGTAAAATTGAGTAAAAAACGAATCAGCCATTCTCTACTTGCGTTTAAGGGGTCGTCATGTAGGTTCTCTAAGAGAAACGAATATGTAATTCAATTTTAGCTGGGACATCATTGTACTTACCTTCAAAAATTAAATACTCAAGAAAAAAAAATTAAGGTGAAAATCTGTTTCTTACCACTTATATTTTATCAGTACATAATAAAATTGTAAAAAAAAAAACAAAAAATTTCTCGATATTTTATAAGATTAAGTTTAATATAAAAATTTCGGCTATTTGCTCGTAAAAAAAAACTCCTATAATAAGATAATTTTTTTTTCTTTACATTTTAAGCTTTAGAGAAAAAGCTTTTCGGTAGAAAAGAAAATTGAAAATTTTGTATTTAAGAATAATAATACATTAAAAATGAAGGCACACAAATTAAAGTAAAAAACTTACATGTTGATAAAAAAAAAAAAAAATTATTTAAAATTTTAGGAAAACATGAATCATAGCCTACATCTTTGGAAATTTAACTAGTATTTTAACTGTACAACATCTTTTAATCTGCATTATATACATAATAACAACTAATTATTAAAGTGTATTAACAAAAGTGCTAAGTATTTGGTTTTTGTACTTATTTTACTAATAATAATATTTATATAAAAAAAAAAAAATGAATACCAATAACTAAATGTTATTTTAAATGTACTCGTACATAAAATAATATTATTGTGTTATTTGTTCAACAAATATCGAGAAACATGTTCGTATGTAACAAATGTTATCATTGTAGCCGGTGTGACTCGAATTAGATTTGTACCCAATCCTTTATAGAAACCACGCCAATTTTCAAATCTACAAGAAAAATGAAACGAAAGAAAAACAATTTTACGGTTAGTTTGATTTTAAATTGAATAAAATTTTATTTGAAATTCTCAAAATATTTTAACGATTTATGATAAAAGGGCAAATGTCTTCCAAAAAGGTATAAAATTATTTTTATTTTTGAACATATTTAAACTTACGTTTCCATAAAACAATTTTCAATTTTAATTTTAAATTAGTGTGTATTAGTTTTTTGTGTTGCAAGAATCGTTGATATTTTTCAAGATAAAAGCAAATGATAAAACATAAGTATTCTCGAACCACAATAAATTATCTATATGAGATTTTCTAAATTAAGGATCTAATTCTAATCAAAAACAATTGACAATATTAAACGATCACAAATAACCTAGGCCACCATTAAAAACTTTTAACATATTTTTTTTTTTTATATATAATATATAAATTAGGGTGGTCCAAAATTTTTTGAAACCGTTTCGAAACCCTTTTGAAACCGTTTCAGAAACCGTTTTGAAACCGTTTCTGAAACCGTTTTGAAACCGTTTCTGAAACCGTTTTGAAACCGTTTCGAA